>JACAXG010000429.1:14861-71283 GCA_018881555.1 Amblyornis subalaris | reverse complement strand
GGTGTTAATCCCAGGGGTTTGCAGGCACTGCAGCTCTGGCCAACAGATGTCACACATGTATCAGAATTCGTCCATCTCAAGTACACGCACGTCTCAATTGATACCTTTTCTTCTGTCATATGGGCATCCGTTCATGCAGGTGAAAAGAGCCGTGATGCCATCGCACACTGGCGATTGGCTTTTGCTGCGCYGGGRGTRCCAGCAGTTATYAAAACYGATCATGTCCCTGCCTACACCTCTGCTTGGGTGAAACAATTTTTACACCTGTGGGGCGTGGAACACAAGTTYGGCATTCCCCATTCACCCACTGGTCAAGCTGTTGTTGAACRAGCACATGGCTCCTTGAAAYGRATGTTGCAAAAACAAAAAAGAGGACTGTTGGGGGAGCCTCCCCAGACCCGTGTCCAGAAAGCGGTATATAGGCTCAACCATCTCACGATACCTTCTGATTCTGATGTCCCTGTTATTTTAAGCCATTTTCTTTCGCTATGATCTGACGGGGCACTGGCTTTCCCCCGTGGAAAGGTGTGGGTACGGGACCTCATCACTGGTAAGTGGGAAGGCCCATGGGACCTTATTACCTGGGGACATGGATATGCTTGTGTCTCCACAGATACCGGTCCTCGTTTGATACCGGCACGGTGCGTGAGACCTGATCTGCAACGGCATGGCYGTCCCSTGGACGACAAGGATGAATCCCRCACTTAGAATCATGCTTATGATGCTGTGTTGCGGTGCAGGGCCRGGAGYRTCRATAGTGCCTCCRCTCCCGAAAGGGAAGGTATGGATAACCTTAGCCCAGGCCCTGAATCAGTCATCTATATGTCTGTCGCTTGCTACCCCGCAATCGCCTTTTCAAACATGCTTGGTGGCTGTGCCAATTGCTAATCAGACGCTTGTTAAGTGGTGGGCCAATGCGTCTAAGAACGGGGGAGAATCCGTCCTTGACAGGCTCCCGCCGATGCTAAATCAAGCAGGAGCTTGATATTTTGGGGTCCCTGAGGGTGGTGGCATGCTTTGCCTTCAGTCAGAACGTGACCTACGGCTGGCCCCAAAAAGACTCCTGGTCTGTTACTCCATCCAAAGTGTGGTATTGCAATTCCTCGGCATGGTGCAACCAAACAATAGGTATGGGAGGAAAGAACCTACACATCCCTTGTAAGTTACCACATGGGATGTTTCTTATCTGTGGCAATCAAGCATGGGCAGGTATCCCATCCCAAATAGAAGGAGGCCCCTGCACATTTGGCCACCTCACTATGTTTTTACCAAACATGACCATAATGAAACATTTTTCTTCCCCGTCACACCGTCGCTGAAGGGATTTGTCAGGACTTATGCCTGAATGCAAGGATGATGCTACTTTTTGGGGGATGGAAAAATGTGTGCTTGCTTCTATTTTTACCCCTGGTGTGGCTGCAGCAAAGGCTTTAGCAACCCTTAATAAACTAGGCTGCTGGCTGACGAAGCGCACCAATGCCACGTCTTCAGCGCTGACCGATCTTTTGGCCGATGTTCAATCAGTACGCCATGCTTCGCTGCAGAACCGTGCTCCTACTGATTTTTTACTTTTAGCTCATGGACATGGGTGTGAGGATTTTGAAGGAATGTGTTGTATGAATCTCTCTGACCATTCAAAATCCATCTCTGCCAGCATCAAAGAGCTGCAGGCAAGAGTTGCAAAACTACAACAGTAACGTGGTTGGCTTGCTTCCCTGATGGGGGGGTGGAACGTCTCAGGGTGGCTCAAAGAACTGGTGAAGACAGGATTCTTAATTGGGTTAGTAGTTATTCTCATCTTGCTATTTTTGCCATGTCTGTTGCATCTGCTGCGTAGGGCCCTACAGCAGATAACACACACAGCCTTTCCAATTTTAAATTAAAAAGGAGGAAATATGGGAGAATTTATTCAGGACGGCTGGCCAGTCAGTCTTATTGAATCTGATCCAGCGGATGAAATAATTAAAGTGTACCCTTAAGAAATATAGAAAGGTGTTGTAAGGCAAGGTTTGCAGCTACCAAAGAATTGAGGAACTTCGAGCCAGACRAGACCGGATGAGGCCAGGAAACCACAACAGATGTTCAGCTTGCTTAGCTTTGGACATTGCTAAAAAAGTATTTTTTAACCTTCAGCAGATTTTGTACTAACGAATCAGAAGGCTGTTGCAACAGCACTGTTTTAAGCAAGATATAAAAAACATAAGCTTGTTAGAATAGAGAGACCTTTTTTTGCAAGGCACTTGGTGTGTTGTATGTCTGTCCCAACAATCGATAGCACACAACTAGGCCAGCTGATCCAAATTAACCAAAGGTATATTCCATACCATATGACGTCAGCTCAGATATAAAAGCTAAGAGAAGGAAGGAGGAGAAAGGGGGGACATTTGTTATTTACAGTGTTTGCCTTCCGGAGCAACTGCTTTGTGTGCTGAAGCCCTGCTTCCCAGGAAGTGTCCGGACATTTCTCACTGATGGGAAGTAGAGAATAAAAATTTTTTTTCCCCCTTTGCTTCTGTGCATGCAACCTTTCACTTTTGCTTTAGTAAACTGCCTTATCTCAACATACTAGTTGTTTTCCATCTTATTTTTTCTCCCCTGTCCAGCTGGGAAGAGGAGTGATAGAGCAGCTTAGCGGGCACCTGGTATCCAACCAAACTTAACCCACCACAGTCCTTTTTGGTGCCCAATGTAGGGCTAGACAAAGGCAGTTATATATGTATTGCATGCTATAGTAATAGTAGTTATTAAGTAGCAGGCTCCTGTGCAGGATACAGAGTTTGTCAGTTGCACTGCTTATCTCTTTATTTTGCTGATCTTGGGAACATGTTAATACAATCAATGGCTCTATGCTTTGCCTTTCCATTGATGGCCTTGCTGTGCTGGGGGAGCTGTCTTGTGGAGAGGATGAGGGAATACATCTCCCTCTCCTTGCTTGAGATTGATGTGAATGCTTTTATAATGCAGGTTCCCACAGTCCTTGTTCATCCTTACATGAGCTGTTTAATACTATCAATTAATACTGTTAGCATACGATGAGGTTTGTGGAAACTGGTGTCATCCTGGTGTAAGAGAAAATAAATTTTAGGTGAGGAGATATTGAAATGTGTCCTGAAGTGGCCGGTCACTAGGTGGCAGAGTATGTGGAATCACCTCCCATTACCTGGGACTTTGCACTTGAACAGGGGATTAACCCTGACAAACTGACTGGGACCTGGCCTGTGCCTATCGAGCCACAGTTCGGTGCTTTCTGAGGACTGTAGTTGAGGCAGCAATCCAAACTGCATTTGAGGACACTATGGCTGAGATAGGGGCCCAAACAACCACAACAGTCATTGGCCCAGTAGTGAAAAAGAAAAATGGATACGGAGAAGTACAGATCCATATCATTGATTAGAAAGAGAAGGAAGAAGAAGGAAGAAGGAAGAAGGAAGAAGGAAGAAGGAAGAAGGAGAAGAAGAAGAAGAAGAAGAAGAAGAAGAAGAAGAAGAAGAAGAAGAAGAAGAAGAAGAAGAAGAAGAAGAAGAAGAAGAAGAAGAAGAAGAAAGAAGAAGAAGAAAGAACAGCAGCAGTGGTCCTTCAATAAAGAAATTGAAAGGAGTGAGGTAAATCAAACAGGAAACCCAAGTTACTTGGTCCCTGATCTCATGAGAACCTGGAGACTTGCAAAAAAATTACAGCTGCCAACCAGGTGAGCAGATTTCTGCCTGGTTGCTTTGATGCTGGGATAACAGGACTGACAGTCAGCACTTAGGAGGACATGAAGCCAAACAGCTGGGATCCCCTGCTAGAAATCAGAGAATTGAAAGAGGATTTGGAAAATAGGAAGCAATTTGCAGTCTCTGGAGACAGCTCCTCTCAAGCGAGAAGGCAAGATATCAAATTAAGGAAGATCTTTTGGAATTTCCAGGAAATTGGACCACTTTAGATGAAGGTATCCAGTACTTGAGAGAATTAGCAGTGCTGGAATTCATCTATAGTGATCTAAAAAATTATAACGTCCCTTAAAATCCAGAGGATGTCTCTTGCATACAGGCCACGTGGAGGAAGGTGATTCAAAGTGCCTCTGCATCATATTCCAACAGCTTGGCATCAATGTATTACCACAAAATGGATACACCAACTGCAGAGATAGTGTCTTCCTGGCTTCAAAACTTTGAAGAAAGTCTTTGTAGTTCCTCATCCCTATGGGCCATCGCTTCGGCTGTCAGGAGCAGCCCAAGAGATTGGTCCTCTCCTGCCCCGGTCAGAGGGAAGGGAAGCCGCAAGCTCAGGCCATGTGGTGCACTCTGGTTCTTTTTGTGCAACCAGGGGGAGGACATGAGGAAGTGGGACGGAGAGCCCCCATTTAAGCTGCAACTCCATGTATGTGAACTGAGAGGGAAGAGAGCTGTTAAGAAGGGGCCACCTAAGAAGGCTGTCAGTGTAGTTGCTGTAGAGACACAAAATCAGTGATGTCCCAGAACACAGAAGGACTGAAATCACCTCCCTTGATCCTGGTGAGGGGAGTTCAGGTCTGGCACTGCAAGGGTCAGATAGTGAATACTCTGACCAGGAATGGGAATAGAGGGTCCCTGCCTTCGGCCAGGAGGAGAAAAGGGATGACCGTGCATACTGGACTGTGTGGATTCGATGGCCTGGCACATCAAATCCACAGAAGTACAAGGCTATGGTAGACACTGGTGTACAGTGCACACTGATGCCATGAAGGCACAGGAGTACAGAATCCATCTGGATCTCTGGAGTGACAGGGGGATGCCAGGAGTTGTCTGTATTGGAGGCTGAGTGGAGCTTAACAGGGGTCAGGTGGCAAAAGCACCCCATTGTGACTGGCCCAGAAGCCCCTTGTATCCATGGCATCGACTACCTCTGGAGAGGGTATTTGAAGGATCCAAAGGGGTACCAATGGGCTTTTGGTGTAGCTACAGTGAATACAGAGAAGATCAAACTGTTATCCACCCTGCCTGGCCTTTCAGAAGATCCTGTTGTTGTGCAATGCTGCAAGTTGAAGACCAGCAGGTGCCAATTACTACCAGGACAGTGCACCGGCAACAATATCGTACAAACCAAAAGTCCCTGGCTCTCATCCATGAGCTAATTGATCAACTGGAGAGCCAAGGAGTGATCAGCAAGACTCACTCACCTTTTAATAGTCCCATATGACCAGTGAAAAAGTCTGATGGAGGGTGGAGGTTAACAGTAGGCTATCGTGGCCTGAACGAAGTGATGCCACAACTGAATGCTGCTGTACCAGAAATTTTAGAGTCCCAATATGAACTGGAGTTGAAGGCAGCCAGGTGGTATGCTGCAACTGACATTGCTGATGCATTTTTCTCAATGCCTTTGGCAGCAGAGTGCAGGCCACAGTTTGCTTTCATGTGGAGGAGTGTCCAATAGACCTGGAATCGACTGCCCCAGGGGTGGAAACACAGCTCTACCATCTGCGATGGACTAATCTAAACTGTACTGGAACAGGGTGATGCCCCTGAACATCTACGACACATCGACAACATCATTGTGTGGGGCAACAAGGAAGAAGTGTTTGAGAAGGGAAAAAGAATAATTCAAATTCTTCTGAAACCTGGGTTTGCCATAAAGAAAAGCAAGGTCAAGGGGCCTGCACAGGAGATTCAGTTCTTGGGAGTGAAATGGAAAGATGGATGTTGTCATGGCCTTATGGAGGTGGTTAACAAAATTGCAACTATGTCTCCACCAGCTAACAAGAAGGAAACACAAGCTTTCCTAGGTCTTGTGGGGTTCTGGAGAATGCACATTCCAGGTTATAGCCAGCTTGTGAGCCCCCTCTATTGAGTGACTGCAAAGAAGAACCATTTCGAGCAGGGCCTTGAACAACAACAGGCCTTTGAGCAGATCAAACAGGAAATAGCTCGTGCAGTAGCTCTTGGGCCTGTTCAGAGAGATGTTTTTGTTATTGCTGAGCAAGGTTTACACAGAGCCAAGGCCTTTGCTGCTTTTCGTACTGCCATGCTGGTAAGGGGGCTGGGAATGCATGGGAGGGTGAGAGAAGACTCAGCCAGGACAGGTGACTCAAGCTGACCAAAGGGATATTCCAGACCATATGACATCATGCTCGGTATATAAAGTGGGGGGAAGAAGGAGGAAAGGGGAGATGTTTGGAGTGATGTGTTTGTCTTCCCAAGTAACCATTACATGTGATGGGGCCCAGCTTTCCTGGTGATGGCTAAACACCTGCCTGCCCATGGGAAGCAGTGAATTAATTCCTTGTTTTGCTTTGCTTGTCTGTGTGGTTTTTGCTTTCCCTATTAAACTGTCTTTATCTCAACCCACAAGTTTTCTCACTTTTACCCCTCCGATTCTCTTCCCCATCCTGCTGCTGGGGGAGTGAACAAGCACCTGCGTGGGTCTTGGTTGCTGGCTGGGGTTAAACCATGACAAATGAGTTATCAGACAATGAAAGAGGCCATGCTCTATTTACTGATGGATCCTGCCATGTGGTAGGAAACCATTGGTGGGAAAAGCTGCTGTGTGGAGTCCCATACGACAAGTTGTTGAGACCACTGAAGGAGAAGGCGAGTCAAGGAAATTTGCAGAAGTGAAAGCCATCCAACTAGCCCTAGAGATTGCTGAACGAGAAAAGTGGCATCTACTCTCGCTATACTGACTCCTGAATGGGGGTGAATGCCCTATGGGGTTTACTAAAGCAATGGAAGAAGAGCAATTGGCAACACAAGGATAAACCTATCTGGGCTGCTGCATTGTGGCAGGACATTGCTGCATGGGTAGAAAACATGACTGAAGGTAGGTCATGTAGATGCTCACATGCCCAAGTCATGTCACTGAAGAACACCAGAACAATGAACAGGTAAATAAGAATGCCAAAATTGGAATAGCGCAGGTAGACTTAGGGAAGGGAAGGGTGAGATAATTATAGCCCAATGGGCCCACAAAACTGATGACAGTGGAGCAGAATAGCATAGCCTTGGAGAAGTAGATAAAGGCTGTAACTTAGGCAAACAGAAGTCATGCAAAACACAAGCAGGATGCCAGCTCAGCTCTGCAAGGCCAACAAAGCAGAAGTTATGCAAAACAATGATATTGCGCTTACTCAAAAGCAGGGGTTGAGGAACAACCACCTAAAAAGGAGACCGGACATTGAAGACAGACACCAAAGAACCATATAAGGACTTCCAACAAGGGGTGCGACTATGTAAAATAAAGTGATACATATACATCAAGCAGGGAGAGATAATGAATGTGTAATCAGGGTGTATGATAAAAACTCTCTTTACCTGATGCTCTGGGCACTAGATTAGAGGAAGAATCCTCTGAGTGACCAGTATGCTGCAATAAAGAATGGCTGCTGTCTAATACTCAAAACTGTGTTAGAAAGTTTCTATCTGACTGATTTCGGTATCATTTTTGGAGACCCAGATGGGACACTCTGCCTGATTTCCCATGGATCCAAGGGATCACTGGATCTTCATGCCATCACCAGGACTTTCCTGGAGAAGAGCACAGACCCTTGGACCAGTCTGGGACACAGCTAAGACCCCGTTGCATCCTAAGGCATTCTTTTGGGAATCCTGCCCATATAAGATGTGCGGATTTTCCAGCACAGTGGATGGGTTATTTGGTATTCCGGAATTTGGTTTTATCAAATGCTAATTGTTTTGTATTTGTATTGTAACATTTTGGATCTACTATTAGGAGATGGGTAGTAGACAATCTAAAGGCGGAATTCTGAAAAAATCCCCACTTGGTTGCATTTTGCGACACTGGAGAAAGATTGGCGGGCCCCCTGGGGGAAGGGAGACCAGGGGGAATTTGATTAAGTATTGCAATCAATGGCGGCCATTGTACAAACTAGACTCTAGAGAAAAGTGGCCACAAAATGGAACGTTCAATTACAATATATTGTTACAGTTAATGTTGTTTTTAACACGGGAAAAGAATGAGGTTATGTATGCTGATATGTTTTTCACTTTGCAGAATCATCCGGAATGGCAGAAAGATTGTGGCTTGAATCCAAGCCCCTCAGACCCTTTTGTGCTGGTTCTCAAAAAGGAGAATCGAGGAAAATGGTTAAAATGTTGTTCTATGTGCAGCATACGACAACTTTGTTCTAAACATCTCCCTGATAAGGAAGAAGATTTAGATCTTATGGTCAGTCGTAATTGCAGGTAGGATGGGGGAACAGATAATCAGGCTGCTGAAACTGATATTACAGAGGAACTGGCACACAAAGAGGTGGATTTAACATGTCTAGAAGAGAAGATAGAGAAGATAGGGAGGATGTATCAAGGAGCAGAGGAGAAGATAGAGGAGATAGAGTGGCTGTATCAAGGAGCAGAGGATTTTAGTCTGATTGCAGGGAGAACTAGAGCTAAACACAGAGATGTGATAGTAGCTCCCCTCTGTCAGGGGGTAGGTATGGACGGTCCAATCACAGTAAAAGTGCCGTTTTCAATAACAGACCTTAATAATTGGAAGTAGATGGCTGGCACCTACCAAGATGACCCAGACAAAATGGCAAAAGCATTTGAAATTATGATTAAAACTCAGGATCCAGACTGGAAGGATATAGATACTATGTTAGAAATGTTGTTTGATAATATGGAAAGAGAGATGGTTGTTAAAACCAGAAGGGGGTTTGTGGAAGAGCAAATTTTGGTGGGTGACTTGCCAGGTACATAGGATATTAATTTTCCCACTGTGGATCCAGAGTGGGACCCTAATGTGCCCTTGTTTAGAGAGAGATTAAATAGATATCAGCAATGGATACTATATGGAATTGATGCCAAATTAAGTTTTTACCTTTTTTCTCTTATATAATCTCTGTAATTTTTACATATATAGCTGTAGCTTTGCACTTTATTTTCCCAGTACTTTTCCCTGCACTTTTCCCTGCCCTGATAGGCAGGAAGACAAAACATGTTCCAAGGCCCTACCCTGTCTTGGTTCTCGGGTCTTGAGACCAGCTCTTCGAGACATATTTTATAAACAAAGTTAGTTCTCATCTGAGGGGGGGGGGTTTAGAAGGGATTAGAACGAGGGAGAAATTACCTCACAAATTACAATTCTAATTGGTGATTCTTGTCAGATATGCTAATTTGCAAAATCTATAAAAATTGTATACACATCACATGGGGGGGGCATTTTTTCGGCATTTCCACCTGACGAATTGTGCACCTAAGGATCCTTATAAAGGTAACCCCTTTTTATCACCCTTTGTCTGGCTCATGATTTTAGGGTCCTGTCATGGTTTGACCCGGTGTGAAACAATTTGATTGGTTAAAAACAGGTAAAGGACAGTTCTATAAGCCATTTAGTGTTCCTGTGATGTCTCTGTGAAAGGAATGTTATAAAAAAACCCTAGGAAGTGATGCAAGACTCTCTCACTTCCTCTCTTGCTCCCTGGCTCCTGGCTGACTACTAGCAAGGGAGTGGCTCTCCCGGTCCCCGGGCCAGGGCCTCATGGCCCGGGGGGCCGGGGCAGCCGGTCTCACTCTCCACCGGTCCTGTGCCGTTCTGGACCTGAGAGGAGCTGGTCTGATGTCATCTGGACCAAGGTCAAGTAGCAAAGCCACCAAGCCGAGAGAAGCCGGGCTGAGAAAGCCGAGAAAAAGGCCGAGAGAAGAAAAAAAAGCACTCGCTTATGGGTGAGATCGAAGGGTGACCTTGCTGTTCTTGATAAAAGTTAATAGCAACCAAAAAGACTTACTAAAATTTTGGATGGCTGCCAGTGCAGAGAAAAGACCTTGAGCCTGGGAAAGCAAGTCTAATATAATGGCATTATCTTAGTTGAGAGCATGTAATTGTTATAAATACTTTTGTAGGCATTTTCTGCAAATATTAACCTCTTCTCCAAGCTAGAGAGAAAAGAAAGCAGTCACGTGAAAGACTAAACATAGAGCCAGCAACCAAACGGAAGAGAAGGCAAAGAGAGGCAGGAAGTGCCAAGGAAACCATATTTACCAGCAAGGAGATTTATATATTTTTCTGTGAGCTGTGCTGTGTGATCTGAAGTAATACCAAACTAAGTTTCTCTTTAAATCGCAATATTAAGCCATGGGGGAGTGAGAAATTTACAGCCTAAATTAAGAACATTTTCATGTTGTGTGTAGATGAAGCTTGCAGCCTTTGGAGATTGTAAAGCAGGAGCCTGTTACCTTTAGTGCCTTTAGGCTGGAATGACTTACTCTTAAAATGTTTAACCCCAACAGACTTTTCTTGTGACCCACAAACTGCAGAGTGTTTGTGGGAGAGAGAATACACCACTGCAAAACCTGGGCGAACTGTGGTGTTTCTGAAAGGTTTAGAACCACGCCAAAGATGTTTCTTAAGAAACTGTCTTCCGTGGGATGGATCCCACTACACTACAGAAAGAACTCTCTTTATCCTATAAAGTAGCAAGAACTCTTAATCATAACATCAGAATCTCATGTTTGTCTTTTGTGTAATCAGTAAGAAAGATTGGAATGTATAGAGAGAGAATGATATTTGTATGTTATGCCTTAATATTTTCATTATTTTTTTATTCTTTCTATTCTTAGTAGAGTTAGGAAATAAATCATTTAATCATTGTTCAAGTTTATAGCCTGTTTTTGCTGTCTCCTCTCCTCTAAAGAACTAAGCATGGAGATCTGGAGTTTGCCTCCAGGTCAACCCTTCACAGGTCCGAGAGAGAAAGGCATCAGAATTAGACATGTCATGCCAAAGACTATCAATATGTCAAAATTATTCTAAATTAAACAGGATCATAAGGAATCACCTACCAAATTTTTAAATCACCTAAAAGAAATGGCTCAAAAATATACTAATATCCATCCTGAAACAGAGGAAAGAAAAACTCAATTAGCCCCCATATTTGTGGGGCAATCCTCAGATGATATTAGAAGGAAATTACAGAAGGCTCAGGGACAAGACCAGCATGATTTCGGGAAGCTGTTAGATGTTGCTTGGGGAGTATATCAGAACAGAGAAAAATAGTGAGAAATAACTAAACAAAAAGCAGTTGCAGTTATGGAAGGAATTTCCAAAGGAATGGTGCCCCTGGGGAAAGGAAGGGGATGAGGGCATGGACAACCTACCTCCATTCCCCCCCAGGAGACTTGGTATTAATCAATGTGCATACTGTAAGAAAAACAGGCATTGGAAAAGGGATTGCCCACAGTTGAAACATTAAAACCCCCTTCTCGTGACTGTCACTGATGATGACTGAGGGGGACCGGATGATTCTTCCCTGGCAGAACCTCTGCTTACAGCTAAACTGGGGAATGAGGAGGTAAATGAGGAGGTAGAATTTTTAGTAGATACAGGAGCTAGTTACTCTCTGCTAAATACAGTAAAAGGAAACTTGAGTAATGATTCTATAACAATCATTGGTGCAACAGGGAATCGCGAAATTTGGCCATTTTCCAAGCCGATTGATTTTAAATTAGGAAAACAATGGATGACTCACCAGTTTTTGTATCTACCCAATTTGCCAAAGCCCCTCCTTGGGAGAGATCTATTGGAAAAACTAAATGCTGAAATTAAATTTTAAAATGGCAAAATACAGGTTATTAGTCTAGAATCTAATTATGTGGAGGTCTCTATTTTTGCATTACAGCCTTCGAAATCGGTCATGATCCATCTGCCAGCATCACTTGAGGATGAAGTGATTCCGATAGTCTTGGCTGGAGAGGTGCCCAGGAGATCCAAAAGAGCAAAGCCTGTAAGAATTAAATTGAAACCTGGAGCAGGACCGGTAAGGCAAAAGCAATAGCCTTTGAAAATAGAAAGTCGAATAGGGTTATTACCCCTTGTGGAAAAATTTATAAAATATGGCCTATTGAAGGAATGTGAATCCAAATTTAATACTCCTATTTTGCTAGTTAAGAAGGCAAATGGAAAAGATTACCAACTGGTACAGGACCTTAGAGCCATAAATAAGATAGTAGAAGATAAACATCTGGTAGTAGCAAATCCTTATACCTTGCTAACAACCTTGAGTGAAAAATTAAAATGGTTTACAGTATTAGATTTGAAAGATGCCTTTTTCTATATCCCTTTGAGTACTGATAGTCAAGAGCTTTTTGCTTTTGAATGGAAAAATCCAAACAGGAAGAACTCAGCTGACTTGGATGGTTCTACTGCAGGGGGTTAAAAATAGCCCCACCATATTCAGAAATAAATTGGCAAAAGAACTGGAGGAATGGAAAAATCAGAACCCTATTGGAGTCTTGTTACAGTATGTAGATGACATTCTGATAGCCACTGAAACTAAACAGCAATGTTGGGATCAGACTGTGGCATTGTTGAATTTTCTGGGACTAAGTGGATATAGAGTATCCAAAGAAAAAGCACAAATAGTCCAGACCACAGTAACCTACTTGGGGTTCAAAATCCTCCAAGGACAAAGGAGGCTGGGACAGGAATGAAAAGAAGCAATCTGCCAACTCCCACAGCCATGAACAGTAAGAGTTGCGTTCATTTCTCGGGATGATCGGATGGTGTTGCCTGTGGATCAGCAACTATGGGCTGCTGGTAAAGCCACTGTATGAGCTCCTGAAGACAGCTCAGAAGGACTTTATAGTCTGGACTGATGATTCAGAGGCTGCCTTTTTACAACTCAAGCGAGCCCTTATGCTGGCCCGCTTTGGGGCTCCCAGACCCCATGCGCCCGTTTGAACTACTTACCTATGAAAGACAAAACAGCACTGGGAGTGCTGTCGCAGTTCCTAGGGGACCAGAGGAGGGCCATGGCCTACTTTTCAAAGCAACTGGATAACGTCAGCCAAGGCTGGCCTAGTTGTCTGAGGGCAGTAGCAGCTACTGTTCTCTTGATCCAAGAAGCTTGAAAACGGACTTTGGGACAAAGCATTGTCATTTATGTACCATATATGGTGCAGTTGGTACTCGAGCAAAAAGGGTGCCACTGGCTATCTCCTAGCCGGATGCTAAAGTACCAGGTAGTTTTGCTGGAGCAAGACGATGTGACACTCAAAAAAACTTCTATTGAAAACCCTGCTATGTTCTTATCTGCCCAATAAGTAGAAAGAACCCCAGAGCATGATTGCTTACAGACTATAGAAGAAGCGTATTCCAGCAGATCTGACTTAGGAGACAGACCCTTGGAAAGCCCTGATTGGGAATTGTTTACCGATGGGAGCAGCTTTGTCCGAAATGGAAAACAACTATCTGGATACGCAGTGACTACATACCATGAGGTAATCGAATCGGGGGTGCTCCCCTCCAGTGTTTTGGCCCAGAAAGCAGTACTAATTGCACTCACGTGAGCATTGGAATTGAGTAAAGGAAAAGGAGTTAATATTTGGACTGATTCAAAATACACTTTTGGAGTGGTACATGCATACGGGGCCATCTGGAAAGGAAGAGGTCTTTTGACATCTCAAGGCACATCGATCAAAAATGGAAAACAAATCTTGGATTTACTTGAAAGTATCCAGAAACCAGCAGAAGTGGCCATCATGCATTGCAGAGCACACCAAGTGGGTAAGACTAAACCAGAATTGGGGAATCCTTTAGCCGAAAAGGCTGCCAAAGAGGATGTAGAGAAAGGCACATTAGAAACCTGAAGGAAACAGAGAAGTCAAAGTTGACAGTGCCTTTGATTTACAACCTTGGAAGCAGTTAGGGTTAGCTTAATTAGCAGTGATTTATGACTCTAAGCAGGAGAGTTACAAATTTGTGTTTTCATAGTAATAAGCAATAAGCATATTTTTGAGTGTTTTTGGTGAAGGGTTTTAACTTTATACTTTAAAGTTAAGTTAAGCTAGAGTTTAAGTTAAGAATTTAGATGTTACAATAGAAGTATCTATGAGTACGTGACATGATGAGTGATTCGTGGAAATACTGTCGCATTGCAGGTAGCAAGTCCAGCTAAGATAGGTCAAAAAGTCAAAACAATAGTCGTCTCAGTAACCTATTGGTCTAAAACATTATAAATTCTTGTTCAACACTGATCCTGTGACATTTGCCATTTTGCAATGTGTTGTTAAAATCTCACGCCAGATGAAACTGATGCCTGGTTTGTTGTTTTAGCAATAAATTGTTAAAGTTGTTTTTNGTCAAAACAATAGTCGTCTCAGTAACCTATTGGTCTAAAACATTATAAATTCTTGTTCAACACTGAATCCTGTGACATTCGCCATTTTGCAATGTGTTGTTAAAATCTCACGCCAGATGGAACTGATGCCTGGTTTGTTGTTTTAACAATAAATTCTTAAAGTTGCTTTTGTCCAACCTCTCTAATTGATAAGAAGTCCGACGCGGGGCCAGGAGTGTCGAAAAAACACTCCTGTAGTAAGATTTAAGAAGATTAGTGGAACCTACAGAAACCAAAGTTTTATCTTTAATACCCCTGCCAGAGATACCTCTCCCAGTAGAAAAAACAGAGTATAGTGCTAGGGACTGTCAATTAATTGAAACCTTAGAAGCAAAATTTGATCCACGAGGCTGGGCAGTTACCCCAACCGGGCAAATAGTAGTCCCAGAACCGATCTTGCATGAAATAGAGGATTGCAAACACAAAGCCACTCATTGCAGTACTGAAAAACTTTTGAAACCTTTGCAAAAATCTATAATTGGATCTAAAATGGCTCGGATTGTACAATCAAGAATCCAACAATGTACAGTTTGTAAAAGAAACAACCCTAACATGGCTAACAAAATAGTGCTAGGAGCCATAAAATCTGGAAATGTTCTGACTGAATACTGGCAGATTGATTTTATTGAATTGCCCAGAAAAAGGGGGTATAAATACCTCCTAGTTCTGGTGGATACCTTTTCTGGGTGGCCAGAAGCCTTCCCTTGTTGCACCAACCAGGCTAGAGAAGTGACTAAAATACTGTTGAATCAAATAATACCTAGATTCGGGGTACCTTTGGGAATGTCATCAGACAGAGGTTCCCACTTTATTGCAGAAGTGGTACAACAGGTTAGGAAAGCCTTGGGAAAAGCCTGGGATCCTCATACGCCTTACAGGCCCCAAGCTAGTGGCAAAGTAGAGCGAATGAATCACACAGTCAAATTGCAATTGGATAAAATATGTCAGGAAACCTCCATGACATGGGTCCAAGCCTTACCTGTGGCTCTACTTCGAATTAGAATTCAGCCGCAGGGCACCAGCAAAATAAGCCCCTATGAGCTGCTATATGGTTGACCCTACCGAGTACCACACATTCCAGGAAACACATATGTAAAAGGAGGGGTCAATTTGAATAATTACCTCATTTCTCTTAGTAAAACTTTACAGGATTTGCAACGAGCAGTGGTGATCTCCAAACCAATGGGATTGGACACACCAGCGCACGAGTTCCAACCAGGAGACTGGGTCTACTTGAAAGACCAGGGAACTGCTCTGCTCCAGCCAAAGTGGAAGGGACCTTTCCAACTACTATTGACAACTGTTGAGGAAAATGACCTGTCAGTCAGTATTCTGGACATAGATGTAGATGCAATTCCTGTATATCCCTAAGAAGTTAGTTAGGCCCGTGAGAAACTTGGTCTGTACCAGTGAGAAACTATGAAACTGTAGAAGCTAGAGCATAAACAACAGAAAGATAAAACTGCACCTGGGCTAGGGAGTTTTTCTTAGTTGGTATGTGTTTTAACAATAGGCAATCAGTAGTTCTGTAAACAGGCCTGGAATAGATGACCAATAGTGTTATATTATTGTTAAGCTGCAGCCAATTAACTTGCGACATGTACCCTGGAAAATAGTATAAAAAGACCTTCTGATTTATTAAATAAATTATTCTTTCCACCATACCTACTACCTGCGTGTGTGTATATTTCGTGTCATTTCGGACTCTACAGCGACATCTGGTGACTACCCCACATGGACCATATCAGCCTGTGAGCCGCGGGGAGAGCGGCCGAACCCACGCCGAATATAGAGGCCATATCCGCGGAGACGGAATTTATCCCAGCGCAACGGGAGCGGCGGGAGCAGCTGCCAGTCTGGATGAAGACAAGAGTAGCGAGGACAGCTACTAGTCCAGACTACGTTGCAAACCCCTGAGGTGAGCACAGCTGGGGACACTATGGGTTCACAGGTCTCACATGAAGAGAAAGCTATATTAAACATTTGGACCTTAATGTTAGGCAAAAGAAACATATCATATGACAAACATTCCTTAAAAGCTCTTTTATTATGGTGCAAAAGCCAAGGTTTAGAGGCTACACCAGAAAATGCATTTTCTGTGAAAACTTGGGAGAAAGTTGGACAGCTTCTGCTAGAGGCAGGTTCCCTACGTAACGAGACAGCTATATCATTAATGCCAACGTGGAAAATATAGCTAGATACTTTGAAACGGGTAGTGAAGCAGCGAGACGGGACCCCACTCCCCCTGAGGACAAAGGGGAACCAGGCGCGGCAGGAGGGGAAACAGCAGGGACAAATGGCGCTACCGCGGGACAGACAGCTAGTGTCAGCGACCAGACGCGTGAAAGAGTGCCGGTTGAGCCTGTTCCGCGCAGTTCGGGAATGGCAGACTTTTCAAAAACAGAAACCCAAGCGGGCGCGTTATCGGGGACGCAACGCAGCGAGAGCTCGGGTCCCGCCGTGGCGTCCCCCCTCCCCCTGCCACGAGACGCCGCGGAGCCCCCCGAGACCGAGGTTCGGAGCAGAGCGCGTGTTGAGTCCAGACGGGCTGGGCGCGACTGATGCTGCCAGCACTCCCGGGCCTGGAGGTGGCTGCGGGGAAGAAAAAAAGCAGCGTGGCGCGGCTTCCCGGAGACAGCAGGCGGCCAGGGACGGCACGCCAACGGCCTGGCCCGGCCTGGCCAGGCCCGGTCATACTGCTGGGCGCTGCACAGCCCCCGGGTCGCTGCCTGGGGCTGCCGCATCCGCTGTTTACCTGCGGATATCGCGGCAAGATGGCGGCAGCCGCGTAAATGGCCGGCAGCAGCCGCGACCTCGCAACCCCCCCCCCTCGCTCCCCCCCACAGGCACCTCGGCGGTCGCTTCTAGTATTTCTGAAGCGCTCCGAGAGCCCAGGCGCAGCGCGGAGCCGCGCGGGGAGAGGCGGCCTGAGGGATCCGGCCGCCTGCTCAGCCCCCGCCGGGCGCTGCGTTCCCCCCGCGGGCGCTCACGAAATACTCAAAATTCAGCCCAAAAATCCGCGCTCGCCTCGCCCCCCGCCCTCGCCGCGCCACTCCCGCCGCTTTGCTGTTGCCGCGCTGCAGCCCGGGCGGGAGGGGCCAGTCGGAACCGAACAGTGTGCGGCAGCGCTGGGAGGGAAGAGACGGGCCTGAACCGAGGCTCTTTGAAGGGGACAGGACTTACTCCTAATGCCTGCCCCGGGCGGCAGCCTCGGGGGGCTGACCGCGGGATAGAGCGTGCTGGGACAAGATATGGAGGACTCTTGCAAACTGCTACCTGACTACCAAGCCCCCGCTTACCCAGACACAGCTACCCGTGGACAATTATCCTGATTCGAGACTTAAACTAATAACCTAGATGACAGATTTATACCTTGCAAGATGTTCTTATATTACAACACTTCATTATCGGATATGCCAAGATTCCTACGTTAAAACACGGAAATTACTACGGGACAGTGGTATACCTTCCCAAGTACTACAGCTATACTTGATATCTAAAAAGCCAAATGAAATGACACTAACCTTGATATGACACACAGTCTGACTTTCAGATTACCGTGATCTATGCATGCAATGTAAACCACAACTTCACAACAATGTAATCTCCTGCATTTATCATTCAGCTAACAGGTGTATGAACTTAAAACCTAGACTTCACATGGACTATTTTTCGATATTTAAGACATCATTATTTAAGGCAGATCTCTGTTCAAACTAACCTTGTATTCTCTGTAAGCTATGAGCTTTGACAGGTTTATGTATTGGAGAGATTTGGAGTTATCTCTGTGAATGTAACGCATTTTTTTTCAGGCATATGACATTCTGTGATTCTTGCTTTAGCACTGCTTAGCAAGACTGAGTTTTTCAGTGAACATACTAATGTATTGCGTAGTTGGTAAGACCTTTTGTGTGAAATATGTGTTGCCTTTTCAAGAATTCTGAATCGAAGCTTTGATTAGGCTGATTTAATACTGATTCTCTGCTCATTTGTACCTGGTAGGGTGTCTGAGAACCGTCAGAAATATCGTTCCTTGCTAGGTAGACATCTTAATTTACAAATGGGAAAATTCGTGTTTGGAGATATTGTGGCCTTTGAAAAATGCTGTAGGCCTCTCCTTAGAAATGTATGACATAGATACTAGCAAAACAAAATGTGAAACACAGCAATTAACTTTGAAGCCTGGATTTCAAAGCATTGCATGATTGACAACAATAACTGGGCCCACTTAGCCAGGTGAGGCCCGTGGCAGGCTTAGCTGCCCAATTAATTGTGATATTCCTTTGCTCTTTTCCTCATTACCATTATCTGCAAAACCTATTCAAGGCTTACATATAATTAGTTTATGACTTTCTACTGTGGAAAGCAAGCAGGATTATGCTAGCTTTTGATATCAGAACAGTTTAAGGACATCGAATGATCACAGGTGGAATAGATATTGCCACACTTCTTAAAATCATTTGAAACCATGACTTTATAGCTGTTTTACATGTATATATCAATTCTACACATTTACTGGCCTAAAGGAGTTACATATACAAAACTTATGACAGTAAAGCAGTCTTACCTGATTGAATTTTGACTGTACCTTGCCAAGGCATGCAATGCTGTCACTTTTGGAGTACAGCTGCAGTCTGCAAGGTCATACAACATTGTACTTACACTAGAAAATTCCTGACTATGAACGGATATTTTTTCAATAATGCTTGCACTTATCATGAGCTATTTTTATGACTAAATTATGAAAAACTATAACGTATTTGCCGCACCTTATAGTCCCTCCCCTGCAACCATATTGCTGCTATTTTGTTTATTAATCAGTTATTTGTTTACATATTGTTCCTTGATATTTAGTTACTATATGACAAATTTTTCGATAACTTTTTTGTAACAATGGAATCAAGATGGGTTAAAATTCTGTTGTATCTGACGCTTTAAAGGAACACTCTCAACATTGACCTAAGTCTTGTTAACTGATATTGATGCTAGATTCTGTTAAATTTAGTTCCGTAAAGTTCAAGTGATGCTAAAGTTAAGTTCTGTTCAGTTTGAGTGTTGCTAAATTTAGGTGTTGTTAGATTCAAGTTCTGTTATTTTACTTTCTGTTAAGTTCTATCAAGATTGATTACTATTTAATGAGATTACCCTTAAGTTCTGTTATGTTTAGATGATGTAAAGTCTAAATTTTTGATTGAGATATGCCCATTTAATTTGGAGATATAGTTCTTTTGTTATAGGAATAAGATGGAACTCACTGAAGTGATTGTGATCAAGGCCTGGTGACACAGGTAAATGGGTAACAACTGGATTATGGATATTGGTAACTATAAGCTATTTAGTACTTTCTCTCTTATTTTGCCTTAATAATTATATATACATAGATGCATGAAAGAACACACTCAATTTTTAGAAGCAGTTACTGTTGCTGTATTAACGATTCTGCTTATGTTATTCATGTTATGACATGAATCCACTGACCTTTTACAATAGGCATTATATTGATATTACACATATGCTTTTTTTGTTTGTTTGCAGTTTGTTCAAAGTACCATTAACTGCTTAGCTAGAGATGATGACAAAGCCGGCTGCTTTACAGACTTTTACATACCATGGTATAATTATCTGCAAGGACTATATGCTTTCAAGAACCTTTCCCAACTGCCTCTGATAAGAGATTTATTTGTAGGATAGGTTAGGGAAGCCCTTCCAGTTAAGGCCTTGGCTCTGGCCAAGCCCTGGCCTTCGCTGGCTGGACTTATGCCGGCAGACCCAGATGTTTCTGCTCTAAAAATGTAATCAAGTCACTTAGGCTTGTCGATTTGGCCTTTTAAAGCTGGACCCCCCCCTTTTTTTCGAGGCACGTGGAAGTCCTGCCCGGGAAGGTTTTCCAGGTCCTCACTGTGATATGGGGCGTGCCAGCTGTAGCAGACTCTGAGCAATGCTGTAGTGTGTAGGCAACTGATGGTATGTCGTTCTAGATCACTCTGTTTTCTTTTGTGTGCTAATGATTACGTGTATTACCTTGCTTACTTCTGCTCGGTGTTTCTTGCTTTATTACATGTATTGTCTTACTTTTATGGTGCCTTCATGTTCATAGTGAAAGACACGTATGTTATCAAAAACAACAAAGAAGGGGGAATGTGGCTCCTCAGAAACATTTACATAATATGCTATTTACACTAAACTTTTTGCAGGCAGATCATCAATTTTGATCCCCGGCAGAGCGATACTGCTCTGAAGATTTGCGTGTGCAGAACCAATTTCTAGAGGTTTTACTAAGGATCCGCAATTGGGTGTGCAATGGCAAGGCCCAGCTGGTTTACTAACCTAGGGGAGAAGGTACGCATGTGTTTTATTGCCAACAGGTCTAGAGTGGTTACCTGCTCGACTGGACAAACATTGATCTTCTCTGAGAAAACGAGGCCCCGTATGAGGAAAAATGACCTAATCACCATCCAGCCCTCGTAGCCGACAAGGACATTTGGGTAACATAAAGTCAGCATTTCCAATTAATGGACTTCTTCCTGTCTAAACAGCACAACCCCTGAACTCCAGCCATATGAGCTTTGGGACAGTAGCCAGTGACTTCCAAGTGCAGAAGCAGCAGCTCTCTTTCTGAGGACATTGGACACTGTTTTATCTTCCTATGCTGTGATTTCTTTGTCAATGCCACAGTTGTTTTTGATGGATTTTTTTATTGTGATCTGTATTTTATATATCTTATCTTGTATACAACAGGTGATCGGTAATAATTATGATGGGATAATGGCTTTACAGGTGAGGACTGTTTTGGCACTCGGGTATTCAAACCCTTTGCACAAAAACAAAAAGGGGGAGAATGAATGTTGTGATTCTGCCTGTGTTGAATAACACCCCCGGAGCAGCAGACCTGGCCATCACTCACCTGACTATGCTTGTCCCAAATTTAATTATGCCTTTAAATCACACACATGTAATCGTAACAAACGGTCCTTAGATATGTATAAAAAGGACTGTGATGATACTTTAGATTTTTGGAAAATAGAAGCACGAATTTTATCTTCTATGTTCATAGCAGGTATAGCAGCTGGAAAAGCTTTGACACTATTAGACAAATTAGGCTGCTGGCTCACCAAGCAGACTAATGCTACTTCACTTGCTTTGTCAGGATTAATGACTGATGTTAAGTCTATTAGACATGCTGCTTTGCAAAACCGAGCAGCTGTTGACTTCCTGTTGTTAGCATATGGACATGGTTGCGAAGATTTTGAGGGTATGTGCTGCATGAATCTTTCTGACCACTCCAAATCAGTGTTTGCTAGTATCAAAGAATTACAATTGGGTGTTCAAAAATTGAAGGGAGAGGATATTTCAGCCTGGGTTAATGTCCTGTTTGGCAACTGGCAAATTGCTAAATGGGTCAAAGATCTTATAAAAACGGGATGTGTAATTGTAGTTGTTATTCTTTTTGTCTTATTCCTGGTGCCACGTTTACTGTCTTTTCTGCGAAGGGCCCTGGAGAAGACTATAAATGCTGCATTTTTGGTTGAAAGACAAAAAGGGGGAACTGTTGAGGAAAATGACCTGTCAGTCAGTCTTCTGGACATAGATGTAGATGCAATTCCTGTATATCCCTAAGAAGTTAGGCCCRTGAGAAACTTGGTCTGTACCAGTGMGAAACTATGAAACTGTAGAAGCTASAGCATAAACAACAGAAAGATAAAACTGCACCTGGGCTAGGGAGTTTTTCTTAGTTGGTATGTGTTTTAACAATAGGCAATCAGTAGTTCYGTAAACAGGCCTGGAATAGATGACCAATAGTGTTATATTATTGTTAAGCTGCAGCCAATTAACTTGCAACATGTACCCTGGAAAATAGTATAAAAAGACCTTCTGATTTATTAAATAAATTCTTCTTTCCACCATACCTACTACCTGCGTGTGTGTATATTTCGTGTCATTTCGGACTCTACAGCGACAGACAACTTTTACTGCATTAAAACTGAATGGAGTAAAATCGTGGATACATTATTCCAGAATTAAAAGGGATGAAGCCCTTTGGGTAATTGAACAGTTGTCTGAGAAAAAACAAGATGCTTAAATCTTGTTTTGCCATCCTGACAATAGTTAATTCAGCCTTGACTTGGGAGCAAAATTTCCATCTAGTTTTATTACAAAATGTGATCCAAGTGTTGCACAAAAATTATTGTTGGGTGTGCACCCATTTACCTGAAAACATGATGAAGCCATTAACCGTTTATGCAATTACAATTCTGGGAGAAATTAATACTAGTTACTGGGTGAACACTTCCTTTCACCAAGAAGCAGACATACCAGTTAGTGTGCAAGTACCCACCAACATCTCTTATGATCATACATGTGTACAAAGATGTAACCCCCCTAAAGGAACAGGAAAACTTGACTGCACTAATGTAATTGGAACTTCTGTCAGAAATCACACACAATGTACTCAAACACTTGATATTGGGCAAGTAAATAGTCCTTGGCCAGTACCGAATGGAACAGGGTGGTACTGGATATGCAGAAATAAAGCCCGTAAAGTGTTGCCCCTAGGCTGGAAAGGTATTTGTACTTTGGGAGCCTTAGTCCCTAACATAACAATAATTGATAAAGACCAGATGCCCTCAGGACTATGGATAAGAAGCTATTTGGGGCATACAAAACAAACCGTAAATGCTATAGCTGAGCGACCAACTAAATTTCATAGTTTTATAAGATGGTTTTTACCCTGGCTAGGAGTAAGTGAATTAGGAAATTGAATAATCAACATTTCTGCTACTATAGAATATATATAAAATCGTACAATAGATGCCATTACTGCATTGCAGGGAGAAGTTAAGAGCTTGTCACAAGTTGTTTTACAAAACCGAAGGGCACTAGACCTTCTTTTGGCATCACAAGGAGGAGTGTGCACTGTCATTAACACCAGTTGCTGTGTATACATTGATCAAACTGGTAGAGTGTCTACAGATGTCCAGGAAATCTGGAAACAAACCCAAATTTTACAACGCACAGCTTAAGACGACACCTCCTGGGGATTTGAAGAAATCTGGACCAAACTAACTTTATGGTTACCCAGCTGGACTTGGTTAAAACATCTGTTTATAATCATCACCGTAATAATTGCTGCGTTTTAGCTTGCATCATGATTCAGTGTTGTAGCTGTTGTAATGCCTTATGCTATAAAATGAAATATAGATATTAAGAGACTAGTTCCCATAAGGAACTTAGTCTCAAGAAAAGGGGGGAGTTGATAAAGACAGTAGAACAGAACAGCATAGCCTTGGAGAAGTAGATAGGATGTAACTTAGGCAAACAGAAGTCATGCAAAATGCAAGTAGGATGCCAGCTCAGCTCTTCAAGGCCAACAAAGCAGAAGTTATGCAAAACAACAATATATTGCTTACTCTAATACCAAAAGGGTTAATTCAATTTTTACTGTGCCTGTGAAACTTTTAGCAGGGAACCATGCATGCAAAAGCTGCGTTCAGCAAGGACAGTTGGGAGATAAGAAGACGACATCTGGCCCAAGAATGCAGTGATAGACAAAACAAAGGACTGAATCTCTGGGAACTTAAGGTGAGATTTCTGGTAATGGGTAAATTACTATGCATGTAGCGACTGTTTATAAGTAATCCTCTTGTAGAATCACATGTCCAAGTTAGGTTAGAATCTCCTGTGTGCACCTCAGGCTTGAATAAATGATGCCCTCTTTAACAGAACTTTAGTGTTGGAGAGTCTGATTCTGATATTTCGGACATTTGGTAACAACTCAAAAGCGGGGGTTGAGGAACAGCCACCTATAAAGGACACCAGACATTGAAGACCACCGAAGAAGAACCCAAAGAACCATATAATGACTTCCGATAAGGGGTGTGACTATATATACATCAAGTAAGTGGGGGTATCTAATGAATATGTAATCAGTGTGTATGATAAAAACTGTTTACCTGATGCTTGGGGCACTCAATTAGAGGAAGGATCCTCTGAGTGACCAGCATGCTGCAATAAAGAATGGCTGCTTTCTAATACTCAAAACTGTGTTAGAAAGTTTCTATCCGGCTGATTTCGGTATCAAAACATCAGGACATCTAGGAAGAGATGCCACATACAGATGGGCTTGTGATCAAGGGGTGGACCTGACCGTCGAGGCTATCACACAGGTTATTCACAAATGTGAAATGTGCTGCAATCAAGGGAGCCATGCAAGTAAAATCTCCCTGGAATAGAGGGTGGTGGCTGGGTTTCCAATGTGGTGAAGCCTGGCAAATTGACTACATTGGACCACTGCCACGAACACGCCATGGCAAGAGCTACATACTCACCATGGTGAAGGCAACTACTGGTTGGCTGGAAACATATCCAGTAAACCATGCTACTGCTTGAAACACCATCTTAGGCCTTGAGAGACACATTTTGTGGCAACATGGTACCCCAGGGAGAGTCAAATCAGACAATGGGACTCATTTTCAAAATAACCTTATAAACTCTTGGGCAAAGAAACATGGCATTGAGCGGATATATCCTATCCCTTATCACCCACAAGCCTCAGGAAAGATTGGGGGGTATAATGGACTGCTGAAGACTATGTTAAGAGCGTTAGGCAATGGGGAATATAAGCATTGGGATACAAATTTAGCAGAAGCCACTTGACTGCTTAACACCAGAGGATCTGCTAACCGCCCTGGTCCTGCCCAAACTAAACCCCTACACACTGTGGAAGGAGATAAGGTCCCTGCATTACACAGAGGCAAGTGGCTGGGGAAGATGGTGTGGATTTCTTCCCCCATGGGAAAAGGCAAACCCATTTGTGGGATTGTCTTTGCCCAAGGACCTGGGTGTACTTGGTAGGTAATGTGGAAGGATGGGGAGACCCGGTGTGTGCCTTAAAGAGATTTAACCTTGGGGGAGGAATAATCTGTGGTGTGAGTTTTATGTTGCATAAAGTAGCAGGAATGACATGAACTGACAAAGAGTGAATTTAGTGAGGAGCAAGGAGTGCAACAATGACTCGAGTTGGGCTGGTGTCAGCGCCCAACAATTGAGTATGCTGCTTCTGTCCTGTCTCTCCAACATTCTCCCTCCCCCCATCAATAGGCTGGGGGTAGGCAAGATCCTGGGAGGGGACACAACTAGGCCAGCTGACCCAAATTAACCAAAGGGATATTCCATACCATATGATGTCAGTTCAGATATAAAAGGGGGGACATTTTTTATTTACAATGTTTGCCTTCTGGAGCAACCACTATGTGTGCTGATGCCCTGCTTCCTGGGAAATGGCCTGTGGTGGTGCATCCACCCCGCCTTCTTCAGGTCGCACTGAGAAATGCTTGTTAGGCCTTGGCCTTGACAAACATCACCTGGGCTCAGCTCCTCTTGAGCTTATCAGAAACACTGTCTGCTCCCAGGAACTGCTGCTGCCTAGCAAGCTCCTGTTTTCTTTATGAACAGCCTTGGAAACTATTTTACTTGTCTGAATGGCATAACACCCTTGTTCTCACACTTTCAAAGAAAGTTGCTGACCCAAACTGTGGCCAGGATGAAAGATTGTTATGACTAAAGCCCACTCTTTTTCGACCCTATAAACAGCGGTCCAAAATGAGACCCTTTGAACTCTTCTAGACCGCAGAGGGCTGTGACCAGCAACCTCCCTCTGAGTGGGGCCTCTCAGAGCCAGCAAACTCTCAAGTTTGCTACGCTCAGAGGATCACTGAACAGCAATGAATACTGGGCTGATCCCCTCACTCCTCGAGGCTCAACCCTTTGCCTGTTGAGGAGATGCAAAAGCATCTGAAGTGAGTTTTTCACTACCATTGATGAGAATTTTTCTCAGGTACCATACACTGACTCTTTATGTCTGTGTGCATGCACATGCACATATGCAATAGCAAATATTGGAGAAATGCTACTCTCTTAGATGTTAAAGTACCTTAGATATCTAAGTAAGTTAGACCTGTAAGTAAGGTTAATATAAGTTATAAGTTAGGTTAAATGCTGTTAAGTGTTATTCCATTGTTAAATTGTTAAGGTTAAGTTATAGGTTAAGTTTAAGGCATAAGTTCAGTTGAGTGCTGTTAAGTGCTGCTGTGCTGCAGTCTGGGTTATCAAAAGAGCAGTCTGCCACATAGCAACATTCCCTAGATGTCACTCACCTTACGTTTCTCCTCCGTCATAGAACCTTAAGCTTTGTAACAGGTTATCTTGATTTGAAATTCCCTCTAACTATATTGTGATTAGTCCGTTTAAATTTGTTCCTCCTCTGAGATGTTTCATTGGTTTTCTCTCATGTATCCCTATTCTCGGATTGGCTAAGCTTTGTTATCCCTATCCCTTAAAGCGGCAGAGACAGAGCGAAAAGCTGTCTCTCTGCTAACTCCCTTCAAGACATGCACCCTGCCTTCACAGGCAGAGAAAAATAAAGCTTGGAATATAGTTGCAGAGGTCCGTCTCTCTCATCTCTTGCCTTCGCTGCTGCCTTAACGAAACTGCCTGCTGTGAAAAGCTGTGAGACCAGACCACTGAGACCTCGAACTGCTTCTGTAGACTGAGAACCCAGGAGGTCGCGAGCCCAGCTGGATCCAGGCAAGGGCAGGAAATGCGACAGTTAAGCCTTTAGGCTGTATTCCTTTTTATCCTTGCCCTTTGTCATATGCACCTAAATGCGCACGCACACACACCTAGATAGTTCTCAGTTCATTTCTGTTTTGACTGACTGAATTTTGTTGTTGTTGGGGGTTTTTTTCTTTTTTCCTTGGTGTGCGTGGCGAGGCAGCTCACCCCCCCCTTCCTTCCCAGGTGAAGAAGGTTATCTGCTGTTTGCATAAATTAGGGAATCTCCCATTTTTGCTCAGTCTTGTGAGACACTCAGGTGCCCAAGGCTGACATGACAATAAACAGCTGCTGTGAGGGGAGATTATGCTGGAATTTTGTGACTGACAGACACTAAAACGTTACAGCTATAAAAGATCTACTGTAACTCTCACAAAGCGGAAAACCTTCTACATACCTCTAAGGTGTGTAAGAGAGCAGACCCCTCAAGTTCTGGGACGCCAGGCTTGAGTATCTTCTCTTCTAGAAGTTGGGTGAAAGAAGCCTTGGCACACCATAATTTGGTCCAGTAAGTCACATTGGGCTTCTAATCTATACTATTTCTTCACTAGCTGAAATATAGGTACCTTTATTGTGCACTGTATATTGTAACCTACTAGTAGTAATGCTTTTGTTTATCCTGTGTAGTAAATAATCTATTAAAGTCCTATGTCTGTTTTTCTTGTGTCTATTCAATAAATAATTCATGTTGCAATAGACCTAATCGGTCATGATTAAAGAACTTGTGAGCAAGAGTGGGTTTTGAGGTGCAGGCCATCTCAAAAGAGCTACTGCCTATTGCCAGAAATTTGATCCAAGGCAGAGCCATGAAAAGCTCTCTTTCCCATTCGTAACAGTGTGCTTTAAGTGTCTAGCAAGTAGTAGAGTGAATCTTGCAGATGAAATTTGTTGTGCTGTCGCTTAATATTAAATCTGGTTTTTACTGATACCCTTGCTGGTGATTTTTTAAGCAATCTTAAACACTTGTTTGTAACATGGCCAGACATTGCTTGCTGATGGGAAGTAAAGAATATCATCTTTGTTTCCCCCTTTGCTTGTGCACGCACAGCCTTTCACTTTTGCTTTAGTAAACTGCCTTATCTTAATGTGCAAGTTGTTTTCCATCTTATTTTCTCTCTCCTGTCCAGCTTAGGAGGAATGATAAAGTGCCTTGGTGGGCACCTGGCATCCAGCCAAAGTCAACCCACCACAGTATCTAAACTCCTATTAATTCTGATAGAAAAAAACCATGAAAGATATTGTGCTGGTTTAGCCTTTGGGGAAAAATTTAATTGGTGAAACAGCTGATAGACGGCTAACTGAACCAATCAGGTGCTTTTTGTGTGACATATTTGAAACGGGAACCGGGAAGCGTGTTTGCCTTTTTCCCCTGCGTCTCTGGCTGGGACGGACGGTTCCCCCGCCCCCCCGGGACTGGGCATCTGCTCGGGCCCGGGGCGGGCCCAGCCCATGGCGCGGCCCTTGCCAAGTGCAGGGCCGGGAGGTCAGCACGGGCTTTCTTTTCCGATTGGTGTGGCCGCACGGGGCAGCCCCCCCTTCCCTTTGCAAGCAGCGTGGTAGAGCGGGAGTCAGGGGCAGCTGAGGAGGAGACCCCAGAGCCAGCTGCGGTGAGAGCAAAACAGCGCAGCACGGCGAGACAGCACCTTAGGGCCGGGGAGGTGCCTCCACGGCCGCTGCTCTGCAGCACTGGCTGGGCCGAGCAGCTGCCCCCGAGCTGGGGAGCCTGAGGGCCGGGCGGAGCAGCTGCCAGGGTGACCCTGGCAAGTAAACACAGCTCGAAAACATGCTGAGGCTCCTGCAGGCATTTTCTGCAAATATTAACTTCTCTTCCAAGTCAGAGAGAAAGGAAAGCAAGTCGTGTGAGGGGAAAAAAACATGGCGACAGACCATTTGAGTGAGAAGAAGGAGGAAACAGCAGAGGAGACGCCATCTTACCACTGGGACTGACCTCCTTCTGTAAGCCATTGGTGAGACTGTAATAGAACCAAACTATCTTTACTCTGTAATTCACAAATACAAGCATGGGGGGATCTGAAATTCACTCGACCTGCGAATAAGAACACTTTATGTTGTGAGCAGATGAAGTTGCAGTTTCTGGAGATGATGAATGAGAGGGAGAGACTTTTACCTTTACCTTTAGGCTGGAATGACTCGTCCTTAAAAGTTTAACCCCACTGGATTCCTTTGTGACCCATGAACTGTTAGTTTCTTGTGGGAGAGAAAGATTCACCACTGCAGAATCTGGGCAGGCTGTGGTGTTTCGTGAAGGTTTGGAACCACGCTGAAGACACTCCGCAGGCAGTTATCTTCCGTGGGATGGATGCCACGGCACAACAGAAAGAACTCTTTTCCCATCCATAAAATGGCAATAAGCACTCTTAATCAAGATGATCAAAATCCCATGTTTTATGTTCCTTTGTGTGATCAGTGAGAAAGGTTGGGATGTATTGGAAAGAGAGGGGGGTATTTGGAGATTTACCTTAATTATTATTATTTCTTTTTTTCACATTAGTTCTGTTGTGTTAGTAATAAAATCTTTCCACTGTTTCAAGTTTTGTGCCTGTCCTGCCATTTTTTATTGTTCTCCTCAGCTTCTAATATGCTAATTTCCTCTTAAGAATAATTTCTCGTGGCTGTCTGGAATACCACCAGGCTAACCTATGACAGATATTTTAAAACGTGCCCAACTAGCTACTCCAACAATATTGTCACTTAATTTGTCATCATATAATTCAAGCATTCACAAGGCTAAAATTTTCCTGAACAGATGTCTCCAGAAATATTTAGAGTTAAAAGCAGACCTGCCTTTAATTCCCTACTCACATTTAGACACAAATGCAGCTCCCACCTTCCCCTCCCTCTCCATTGACATGTTTTGAGAATTCATGTTACAATCAGCAACATTTATAAACAGAGATGCTAATCTAAACAATTACATCACTAAAACAGTCAAGTTACCCTGTGGGTTCACTGTGGTATTGTCCTGGTTCCAGCCAGGACAGGGTTAATTTTTGCAGTAGCCAGGAGGGAGCACGGCTAGGACCCAGAGGTTATTCTATACCACCTCACATCATTGCCAGGGGCAGGGAGTCTCTTCCAAGGAGAGGGGGTTCCTTCCAGTCAAGTAAGCATGGCGGAGAGAGCAGTGGGGGTAGCATGGCGGGGATTTCTGCACTGAGCAATAACATTTCTTTTCTTGTAGCCTCTGCCATTAATATTATTGCTGTTACTGTTCTTTATCTCATTGCTGTTTCCAGTAAATTGTTCTTATCTCAACCCATGATCTTTACCTTTTGTGCCTCTAATTCTCCTCTCCAGCCCGCTGCAGGGGGAAGGGGAGCCGGGGGAGCAAGGGAGCAGCAGCATGGTTTGGCATTTCAGTGGGAACACTAAATTGGGGAGTACCATTACTAAACCACAACAGGTATGTTGATCCTGACTGCACACCAAAGCTGTTCTATGACTCCTCTCTTCAGCTGGAGATGGTGGTGGTAATGAATATAACAAAAGGCTTGTGGGTCAAGATAAGAACAGGGAGAGATTACTCACCAATTGCCATCATGGGAAAAACAGACTTGACTTGGGGAAATTAGTTCAATTTATTACCAATCAAATCAGAGTAGCGTAATGAAAAATAAAACCAAATCTTAAAAACACCTTCTCCACACCCCTCCCTTCTTCCTGGACTCAAATTCACTCTTGGTTTTCTTTATCTCTTCCCTGACAGTGGCGCAGTGGGATGGGGAATGGAGGTTGCAGTCAGTTCATCGCATGTTGTTTCTGCTGCTGTTTCCTCCTCAGGGGGAAGACTCCTCACACACTTCCTCTGCTTCAGCATGGGGTCCCTCCCATGGGAGACAGACCTCCACAAACTGCTCCAGTGTGGATCCCCCATTGGGTAACAAGTCCTGCCACCAAACCTGCTCCAGTGTGGGCTCCTCTCTCCACAGGGTCCACAGGTCTTGCCAGGAACCTGCTCCAGCGTGGGCTCTCCATGGGGTCACAGCTGCCTTCAAGTGCATCCATGTGCTCCAGCATAGGATCCTCCATGTCCTGCAGGTTGATGTCTGCTCTGCTATGCACCTCCATGGGCTGCAGGGGCACAGCTGCCTCACCATGGTCTTCACCATGGACTGCAGGGGAATCTCAGCTCTGGCACCTGGAGCACCTCCTCTCCCTCCTTCACTGACTTTGGTGTCTGCAGTTGTTGCTCTCACATATTCTTACTCCTCTCTTCTCTGGCTGCAACTGCTTCTACACAATAACTTTTTTCCCCTTCTTAAATACGTTATGCCAGACGTGCTACTACTGTTGCTGATGGGCTTGGGCTTGGGCTTGGCCAGCAGCAGGTCCATCTTGGAGCTGGCTGGCATTGGCTCTGTGGGATGTAAGGAAAGCTTCTGGCACCTTCTCACAGAAGCCACCCTGTAGCTCCCCTGCTACCAAAACCTGGCCACACAAACCAAATACACCCACACTTCTTAAGTTACAGAGGATTTAAACAAAAAAATTTGCTGCCCTTGCAGGCAAAATATAGAAGCTCTGTATTAACAACAGTGCAATGATATACTATGTCTGGTAATTATGCTGAAATACTTTCCTCTTCTTTTTCTGTTTGTGTATTTAAAGAAAGAAAATGTTGCTACTAAATATGACCTTTAAAAAAGTCTCAACGTGTGTGCTGGTTTTGGTTGGGGTACAGTTAATTTTCTTCACAGTGGCTGATATGGGGCTGTGTTTTGCATCTGTGCTGAACACAGGGTTGATAATATAGGGATGTTTTTGTTATTGCTGAGCAGGGCTTACACAGAGCCAAGACTACTACTGCTTTTCATACTGCCGTGCTGGCAAGGAGGCTGGGGGTGCATGGGAATTTGGGAAGAGACACAGCCAAGACAGGTGACCCCAACTGACCAAAGGGATATTTCTGACCATATGATATCATGCTCAGTATATAAAGTGGAGGGAAGAAGAAGGAATGGGGAGACATTCAGAGAGATGGTGTTTGTCTTCCTAAGTAACCATTACACATGATGGGGACCTGATCTCCTGGACACGGCTGAACACCTGCCTGCCCATGGGAAGCAGTGAATGAATTCCTTGTTTTGCTTTGCTTGCATTCACGGCTTTTGCTTTCCCTATTAAACTGTTATCTCAACCCACGAGTTTTCTCATTTTTGCTTTTCTGATTCTCTCCCCCATCCCACCAGGGGCTGTGAGTGAGCAGCTTTGTGGTGCTTGGTTGCCGTCGGGGGTTAAACCACAATAGTCCTTTTTCTCACCCAGTGTGGGGCTCAAAGGGTTCAAGATAGTGACAGATTTGATCGGGATGTGCCAGATTGAATTTATACCTGTTAGTGCTGTTTAGCAGCAGGCTCCTGCGCTTTCCATGGGCTCACTCGCCTGACTGTCTATTAGAGTCTTGTGCTCATTAGTGGCTACTTTTTGCTTTTGCTGCTTGCTGTAGTGCTGTGCTGCTCATCACCTTACTCTGCTGTGCCTGGGAACGTTGTGATAACAGCCATGGCAATGTGCCTGGGCTGGCAAATGGCCAGGGCATTGCTCTTGTGTCTGTGCTGCTGTGACCGACAGGCTGGAACTCCAGTGTGAACTCATGTTGAAGGGACTGTGACCTGTGGATGAGTCCATGCGGGAGCAGATATCCACCTGCAGCCTGTGGAGGACTCCACACCAGAGCAGGTAGATGCCTTAAGGCTGCTGTGATGCCATGAAAAGCCCATGATGGAGCAGGTTTCCTGGCAGGACTTGTGACCTCCTGGGGGACCTATGCTGGAACTGCCTGTTCCTAAAGGACTGTACCATGTGGAAAGGACCCACGCTGGAGCAGTTTGTGAATTACTGCAGCCTGTGGGAAGGACCTACATCAGAGAAGTTCATGGAGGACTGTCTCCTGCGGATGGGAAGAGACAGCCAGGACAGGTGACCCCAACTGACCAAAGGGATATTTCTGACCATATGATATCATGCTCAGTATATAAAGCTGAAGGGAAGAAAAAGGAACGGGGGGACGTTTGGAGTGATGGCGTTTGTCTTCCCAAGTAACCAGTATGCGTGATGGGGCCCTGCTCTCCTGGAGATGGTTGAACATCTGCCTGCCCATGGGAAGCAGTGAATGAATTCCCTGCTTTGCTTTGCTTTGCTTGTGTGCATGGCTTTTGCTTTACCTGTTAAACTATCTTTATCTCAACCCATGAGTTTTATAGCTTTTTATTCTTACAATTCTCTCCCCAATCCTGCTGGTGAGGGAGTGAGTGAGCAGCTGTCTGGGGCTTGGTGGCTGGCTAGGGTTAAACCACAACAGTGTAACTAAACCAGAAAATTTCAGCTCAGAAGCCATAGCAGGGCTGTTAAAATTTAATCTACCAGACATCAATTCTCCCCTCTACTCTGTCCTTGTGAGACCTCACTTGGAGTGCTGCATCCAAGTTTGGGACCCCCAGCACAAGAAAGACATGGATGTGTTGGAGTGGGTCCAGAGGAGGGTCATGAAGATAATCTGAGGGCTGGAGTATGTCTCCTATCAAGACAGGCTGAGAGAGTTGGGGCTGTCCAGCCTGGAGAAGAGAAGGCTCCAGGGAGACCTCATTGCAGGCTTCCAGTACTTAAAGAGGACTTACAAAAAAGAGAGAGAGTGACTTTTTACATGGGCAGATAGGGACAGGAGATTTAGATTAGATGTTAGGAAGAAATTCTTTATTCAGAGGGTAGTGAGGCACTGGAACAGGTTGCCCAGAGAAGTTGTGGATGCCCCATCCCTGGAGGTGTTCAAGGCTGGGTTGGATGGGGCCCTGAGCAACCTGATCTGGTGGGTGGCATCCCTGCCCATGGCAAGGGGGGTTGGAACTAGATGATCTTTAAAGTCCTTTCCAAACCAAACCTTTCCATGATCCTGTGATCAAATGCTGCCTTCTCCACTACCCCACAACACTAGAATACTGAACAGGAAGGGCTGTTCCTATCCTACAAACATAGCCTTAATCTTTTTGAACCTAACCATCTCAGGGTCACAGATCACAATATTCTGAGTTGAAAGGGACCCACAAGAATCATCAAGTCAAACTCTTAAGTGAATGGCCCATATGGGGATTGAATCCACAACCTTGGTGTTGTTAATGATGCCAAAGGGAATTTTTTGCTTTTGTACTTTTTGTATATTAGTGGCCCTGTAGCCTTTTACTCCATATTCTTAGCTAGCAGTTTCCCTACCCTGTAGACAAAACAAGATTTCTGAACCACCTTATCACCCCTAGTGTTCTGGGACTAGGGATGTTTCTCCATCCCATGTCTCCTAAAAGCATAAACAACAGTAGAGCTAGAAGTTTAAGGCAGGGCTTCAGTAGGGGGCTGAACCAAGGGGGAATTACCTCATTAACTGTATTTCTAATTGGGAGATTTTGGTGAATTATGTTAATTTGCTAAACTTATAAAAGGGTCGGAGTCCATTGGGGGAAGGGGAGGTAAGGTAAGGGTACAGTACGGTATGGTATGGGATGAGGACTACGGTGATTATTGTGTAGTGCGCATTTTGTACACTTAGAGGACCTCCAAATAAAGGTACCCGCTTTCCTTATCCTCTTAACATCGTCCAGCTTCTAATTTTAGATAGAAAAAGGCAACATTAGCACCATGCTCTAACCAACTGAGCTAATCTCAGGGTCTAATGTTCTTCAAACAAAATATCAAAAGCTTGTAGCATGAAAACCAAAAGATGCACTGTGCTTTGTTAGAAAGCTTTCACCAGCAGTAATTTATAGCCTGCCAAAAAGAGACATGTTACATAGTTCTGGAAGAAGGCAAAAGGAATCACCTGCATGGGGACTCGATAATGACATTTCACTAAGATCCAAAGGAACAAAAAAGGTCTCTTCAGCTAAAAGCTGCAAGCCCTCACTCAAAATATATATTTCCCTTCAAAGGGAAAATTCCTCTTTTATTCAAAGTTACAAACCTTTGTTGACAGTATTTCTCCACTCAAAAAAACCCACCCAAGAATTCTAGTCTTTCAGCCTTTAAAATAAAAACCTTGCTTGTTATTATCTAAGGACAATAAAAGATTTGCACACAGAAAAGCATGTGTTCACTACTATTTATGGAGCAGGCATGTTTCACCTTTACCCTTCAGCTGCTGCAGTTCAAAATGTTTTACTGTTTTCAAACCAGCACACGACCAGTAATTCAAGCTCTGCTGACATTTTCAATGCATAGAAGCTTCCCATGCTACAAAAATGCATTTAGAAAGCAGTTAGAGCATTAAGACAACATATAAAACATTCATGCAAAGTTTTGTTTCTGCTGAACGTTCACCTCAGAAACAAACACACCACAAAAATGGTTAAAGGGCAAAAAATAACTTTTTCAGCTGATCTACTTTTGGAAGGAAACTGCCAAAGTGCCATCAGGAGGAAAGCATTAAGCCACTGCAAAGTAAGTTTGCCAAAATATGTTTGACAGCATCCAATCTCTTAAGTAAAAACCTTCTGGAACTGTAAAGCTGCCTGATAAATGAAAATTCACAGAATCACAGAATGATTTGGGTTGGAAAGGACCTCTGGAGATCATCTGGCTAACCCCCTGCTAAAGCAGATTCACCTAGAACACATGGCACAGGCTTGCATCCAGGTGGGTTTTGAATATCTCCAGTGAGGGAGACTCCACAACCTTTCTGGGCAATCTGTTCCAGTGTGCGACCGCTCACACAGTAAAGTAGTTCTTCTGTATGTTCAGGTGGAACTTCATATTAATACAATGTCATATTTGGCAGCACAAGTATATAGGCTTCAGACATCCTTCTGAGTTTTGTCACAGAAAATAAATCCTTTAAAACACAAGAACCTTCAGACTGGAAGGCACTAAGGAGGAGAAATGACAGTGGAATTCAGGGAAATAGCAGCAGGTTAGCTTTCAGTTACTCAAGTCAAAAGCAAGTTTTGAAATAGAAAGTTCCACTAATTCAACAGCATAAGCAGCAAATCTACTGCACTAAACAAGCATCATCAATAGCATCTCACAAACTTAATTCGTTTCTACTGTCACCCTATGTTAAAAAGCATCTTCCTCAATCTACCCAAGTCTGAAGCTGTACTATCAAAGACAATGACCAAAATGAGCAAAACCTAATCAGAACAAGCAGCCATGTAAAATGCTGGGGAGGGACTGGGGAGCAGAGAAAATTTACACTGAGATTTCACATTGCTGTGACTCAAGAAAATTAAAAAATAATCCAAAATTCAAAAGTGTAAGAAGCAAAGGAAAAAAACCTCCCATTCAAGGGGAGCTGCATCCATTTTTTATTCAGTCAAAAACGCAGCAAGCTACTATGAACTTTAACTGAAAAAATATTTTGAATAATTCTCTCTCATTAAACTTTTTAACTACCTCTTTGTCCTGGTTGCAGTTGGGATAGAGGTAATTTTCTTCTCAGTAACTGGTACAGTGCTATGTTTTGTATTCAGTGTGAGAATTATGCTGATAACAGACTGATATTTTGGTTGCTGCTGAGCAGTGCTTACCCTGAGTCAAGGGCTTTTCAGTGTCTCATGCCAGGGAGGAGCTGCACAAGAAGCTGGGAGGGAACACAGCTGGGACAGCTGATCTGAACTGGCCAAAGGGATATTCCATATCATAGAAGTCATGCTCAGTATATAAACTGGGGGAAGTTGGCCAAGAGCCACTGTTGCCTGGGGACAGGCTGGGCATTGGTCAGCAGGTAGTGAGCAACTGTATTGTGCATCACTTGTTTCTCTTGAGTTTTATTCCTCTTTATTCCTCTTCCTCAATCCTTATAATTACAATTATAATTATTATTATAATATTTTATTTGGTTTAAATTATTAAACTGTTCTTATCTCAACCCATAAGATTTACTTTTTTCCTGATTCTCTCCTATCCAGGGTGGTGGTGGTGGGTGTGGGTGTGAGTGTGGGGGTGTGGGTGTGTGCGCATGGCTGTGTGGTACTTAGTTGCCAACTGGAGTTAAACCACGACAGTCATTTTTGGCATCCAACATGAAGCAGGAAGCGTTGAGATAATGACAGATCTGACCAGAGTGTGTTAAAACAAAACTGTTATAAGCATTTATTCTATTAGTTTAATAGTTGCTGGTCACAATTTGGTTTCGTTTGCTCTCAGCGTTCCTGTGCATGTTCCTGCATGTGTGCTCACTAATGGTCTTGGTGTATGTCTTTTCTGTGTTGATGTTTATCCTCCATGGGGCCTAGGCTAAGGTCATCATTGTGTTGTTCTTTGCAGTAAGTGACTTAGAATCACTGGTCATGAACCTAATCTGGTATGTGTACTCAGCATTGCTGTTGCCTCTGTACTTCAGGAACTATTTAGTGGAAACTATTAATAATTACACTTTTTGTCTTTTTTCCTTGGAAAGCCAACTTATGGGAGAAACATGTTTCAACATCTTTCGACATCTTTCAACATCCTTCCTTCCTCCCTCCCTCCCTCCCTCCCTTCCTTTTCCCCCAGGCTGATTACAGTTGTGTGTAAGAATTTTAAAGGTTTTGCATATCGTTTGAGTACCCTTGAAACCATCCTGGCCCTTTTGGTAGGAATCAGCCTGTTGCTGCATGTGATTCAAGTCTTGTTTAAGGTTAAGGAACCATCTGTGGTCACCACAACCCCCATGACAAGCACTGCAGCTTGAAGGAGGAGAAGGACACAAACTCCAGCAACAGGCACTGCAGCTACTCAAACACCAGCAACAAGCACTACATGGCCACTCAAACTCTGGAGACAGGTGCTGCGGTTACTTTCATCCCCACTACAAGCACTGTGGCAACTCAAATTGCAGTGTCAAGCACTGTGGCTGCTCAAACTCCAGCTACTTCAATCCCTGCAACAAGCATTATGGCTACTGGCGACAAGCACTAAAAACACTCAGACCCCAGCAAGGGGTAATGGAGCTGAACCAGTGGACAAACCCATGCCGGTATCAATCTGCCCTATACACAAGAAGAAATGGACAATGAAAGGCATCTTGTTTAGTAAAGGAGGATGAAGCAGGGCCATCACAGGAACAGGAGGAAGAGGCAGAACAAGACCAAGATATAACTACTCGATCCTTATCCTTGAGCAAGGTGCACAAGATACAAAAATATTTCAGCCATCATCCAGGTGAGCACATTATTGATACCAAAAAGGATAATTCAGTTTCTACTGTAACTGTGAGCTTTTAGTAGAAAGACACTGCGACTGTGAACTTTTAGCAGAGAAGACACTGTGTCTGTGGACCTTTAGCAGAAAAGCAAGGCATACAGAAATTGCTCTCTGTGCAAGGACATTAGAAGATAAAGAGGAGATATCTGGCTCAGGAATGCAGCTACAGCCAAAACAAGGACTGAGTTTGGGAACTTGGGGAACATGGGGAGGCTTTTTATGGTAATGGGCAAATTATAATATGCATGTAGTGACTGTATATTAGCAACATGCTTGTAGAAATCAGGGGGCATGTTAGGAGGAGTTATTCCCCCATGCCCTTCCAGGCACCTGAATAAATCATGTCCTCTTTAACGCAAAAAATTGGTGTTAGTCTTATTCCGGTTTTCAGACATTTGGTAACAGTAACTGGCGAGCCAGCCAGGAGATCAGCCTTGGAGCCTTGGCAAATCCGTGGTCGACAGGTGTCCAGCCGGCACCAAGGAATTCTCGGGGGGGACTCCTCAGCTTTGGATCATTAACAGACTCAAGGCAAGATCCCTGGGGTAAGTAAAAGGCATCATTTAAATATTGGGGTTATTGACTAAGTTTCTGGTAACTCTGGAATTCCGGTAACTCTGGTAATTGGGGGCTCGAGCCCCTGGCAGGGTTTTAGTCCCTGTACTGTCTCTTGGTAAGCTTACTGGGGGTAAGAGGCCCCCCAGGACCGGGGGACCTGATAAGGGGTTTGATTCCCCTCTGAATGCTTTGTACCCAGCCAAGTGGCTGTTGCACCTTGGCCGTGCCTGGATAGGGGTTTCAATTCCTCCTGGGAACTTAAAGCGTTTTACCTGGCTGAGTGTTTTGCTGTAGCCGTGCCCGCAGTAAAGAGAAAAAGAAAAAAAAGGGGAGACAAAAACTGTTGTCTGCGCTGCAGCACCCACGTACTGTTCTATGCTGTGCTACTGGACCTCCTCCACATGAGCGTTGCGTACTGAACCCCGGGCATGGGCGAGAGTGGGTGGGCAGGAAGGGTTTCCCGCCCTCCAGTAGCAGCTCAGCTGTAGAGTGCGGACCCACCGCCGCCAACTTGCACGGCTTCCCTGCGGCACTCCTGATCACATGCCTGGGCAGCCTCCTCCCACAATCCCAGCCCAGAAACCACCGCTGGAATTCTCTGTGCCTGTCTGAAGTACTTGTTGAACTCTCTTTCTGACGGCTGTTGCTTGCATTACTGAACATGGGGGCAGTTTCTTCTATGATGCCAGAGATTTTTGCTTTTATGCTTTTTATATTAATAGTATATTAGTAGCCCTGTAGTCCTGTAGCCTTTACCTTCCAATCCTGTAAATTCCTAGCTAGCAAACTCCCTATCCCATACTCCCTATCCCTATAGTCAAAATCAGATTCCTATGTCAACCTTATCACCACTAGTGTTTTAGGGACCAGGGACACTTCTCTGTCCCATGTCTCCTAAAAGCCCAAACAACAGTAGCTAGCAGCATTAGGCGGGGATTTCGGTAGGAGGCTGAGCCAAAGGGAATCACCTCATTAACCGTATTTCTAATTGGGAGATTTTTGTAAACTATTTTAATTTGATGTAAACCTATAAAAGTGCTACGGGTACACACACACCCAGAACGGACACTTGGGATGGGACACAAAACTGATCAGTGTTTGTACTCCGGGAGGACCTCCAATAAAGGTAACTGCTTTCCCTACCCTCATAACAATTGTCCAGCTTCTGATTTTAAGCAGATAAAGGCATCATCTAAAACTAAAGTGGGAGACAATATTCCAAATTCTCTGTTGAAATGTATATTGAATCACTGGAAAAAGATGGGAGGAGAGCCATTAATTACATCTAAATTAATCCAATATTGTAACCAGTGGTGGCCAGTGTATAAGCTTAATGACCAAGCAAAATGGACAGAAAATGGTACCTGAGATTATAACACCATTTTACAACTGATGTTGTTTTGTAGAAGGGAAAGACAGTGTAATGAGGTGCCTTATGTGGATTTGTTTTTTAATTTAAGAAACTATCCAGAATTGCAAAGGGGGTGCCTACTCCCCTGTCAGATCCTTTTGTGTTGGCTTTAGAAAAGGAAGAGGCAAAGGATAGGAAACTGAAGCGATGTTGTTCCTCTTGCAGTATCGGACACCGTTGTTTGAAATGCTACAGCCAAAGGGAGGAGGATGCTGTAGAAATGATGGTGGCACCAGATTCAGGAAATATGGGGCTAGAAAATTTGTTTCTGTCTGATACTGGGGGAGCGCAAGGAGGGAGTGAGCAACCAGGGAGGAGCCAGGGCATAGTTTCAAGCCTGGTGGCGGGGTGGATCCGGGGTAGGCAGGAGGCCAGAAAGCAGGAAGAGTTTCAGCGGGAGATAAGTAAACAAGAGATAGTAGCTCTGCTCCGGGAGGGAGTGGGATCTAACGGCCCGGTAGTTGTGAAGGTACCCTTCTCTGCGATGGATCTTGACGTATGGACAAAATAAGCGAGTTCCTATAGGGAAGATTCAGAAAGAGTAGATAAAGCATTTGAAACCATTCTCAAGAGCCAGAATCCTGACTGGGGGGATATTCAAGTTCTGCTAGATAATCTATTAGATTCCACAGAAAAAGAGATGTTACTCAGGACTGCTAGGAGGGAGGTGGAAAGGTTGGAAATAGAGGGCAGGCTGTCAGGAATGGGAATGGTTGAGGAGAATTTTCCCTCCCCCGAGACCCCCACTGAGACCCCAACACCAGGGAAGGGAGGACTCTCCTGGCACAATATCAGAAATGGATGGCATATGGCTTTAAATATGCAATGCCAAAGGCAATCAATTGCTCTAAACTTCATGAGGTGAGACAAGAACCCCATGAGACCCCAAGCGAATTTGCAGTATGCCTCAGAGTAGCTGCCAGGAAATACACTAAAATTAATCTGGAAAACCCAGAGGATGCTGTACAGCTAGTTTCTTTGTTTATGGGGAATTCAGCACGGGATATTAGAAAGAAATTACAGAAGCTGGAGGAACCTGACTCTCATGACTTTGGGAAACTTTTACAAGTGGCCTGGACAGCTTTTAATAACAGGGGAGAAGAGGAGGAAAATAAGATCAAGGAGAGGGAAAAGGAGAAGGAAGAGAAAGGAAGGAAGAAATTGGGAAATGGAAAGAGAAAAAAGAGAAAGATGCAGGGATGCAACATTAGTAGCAGCCCTGCAAAGGGCACCATCTACTCACAGAACAGGGAAAGATCCTGCCCTGGGAGGATTAAAGCCAAACCAATGTGCATATTGTAAGGATTTTGGACACTGGAGATGGGACTGTCCCCACAAGCAGATGGGGGTGGAGGGAACAGAACTACCGCTACACCAAGAATGAAGGGGACTGGAGATAGAAACCCCAGCTGAACCCCTGGTTACCATAGAGCTGGGGAAACAGAAAACTGGCTTTTTAATAGACACTGGGGATACTTATTTGGTATTAAATACAAACCAGGGAGAACTAGGTCAGAAAACTGTAAATGTTGTTGGTGCAAATTTAAATTCAGGAAAAGATGGATAACACACCAATTTCTATATATGCAAGGGTGTCCAGTACCTCTTTTGGGAAGAGATCTATTAAGTAAATTGGAGGATCAAATTATATTTAAAGATGGAGAAGAACAATTATTGGTGCCTGAGACTAAGGCCATCAAGGCCAGAATTTTTATGTTACAGGGTACACTGGAACAAGACAACTCTGGAGGAATACTGGAAGCCATAGAAAATGCAGTAATACCCTTGGTTTGGGCCAGTGGAGCTCCAGGATGTTCCCGATGAGCTCTAAGTGTTACCCTAAAACCTGGATCAAAAATGGTAAGGCAGAAACAATATCCTTTAAAATTAGAAGCTAGAAGAAGAATCGAGAGCCTAATAGAAAACTTCAGAGAATTTGGATTCTTGATAGAATGTGAATCAGAATATAACGCTCCTGTTCTGCAAGTTAAAAAGTGTGGAACAGGCAGGTATAAGTTAGTACAAGACCTATGAGCAATCAATCAAATAGTTCAGGATATCCACACTGTTGTAGTCAATCCCTATACCCTGTTAACAGCCCTTACAGAATATCACCAGTGGTTTACAGTAATAGATTTGAAGGATGCCTTCTTTTGCATACCTCTCGATAAACAATGTCGGGGTATTTTTTGCCTTGGAATGGGAAAATCCTCAAACTGGTTGGAAGACTCAGCTTACTTGGACTATATTACCACAAGAATTTAAAAATAGTCCAACGATTTTTGGGAACCAATTGGCAAAGGAATTAGAGACCTGGAAAAAAGAGAACACTGAAGCGTTGGTCCTGCAGTATGTTGATATCTTAGTAGCAACTGAAACTAATGAAAAGTGCATGGAATTGACTATCAGTCTTCCAATTTCCTAGGCCAAGGAGGCTACAATGTATCTCAGAAAAAAGCTCAAATCGTGAAGCAGCAAGTTACCTACCTAGGGTTTGAAATAATTCCAGGACAGCAGAAATTGAGAACAGAGAGAAAAGAAGCCATCTGCCAGGTAGCTCAACCTGCAACTGCTTTCAACTTCACACAGTTTGAATGGGCCCTACAGAGTTTTCTCTTACCAGGAGCCATGGCTCTAGAAAACAACCTTGTTAGATAATCTAACTTGGCAAGTAAGGAAACTATCTGAAGCTACAGAAAAGGGATTTCAAATCATAAATAGGCAAATACTGAATTGACATTACAAAACTGGCTCACCTTAGATCTATTGCTAGCCAAAGAACAAGGGCTTTGTGGGTATTTAAAATTAGATAGAGAACACTGTTGTGTACACATCCCAAATGGAACAGAAAATCTCCAAAACCAGCTTAATATAATGCAGCAAGTTGCTGAGGATAGCAAGGCTATCCAAAAGGCCTCTGAAACCAATTGGTTCAATAAAATTCTTCAAGGAACAGGGGGATGGTCCCTGAGAGGATGGCTGGCTGGAATACTGGAAACCATCATAATTATAGTGGTAATCATAGTAATTATCTGTCTTGCTATTGGCTGTGTTCACAAAATGATCAATCGTAACCTTGTGGGAATGTATGCTACTATAGATAGACATCGAGTTGAAACTTTTTAAATGGCCGTAAGGAATTTGAGAAGTTTCAAAGGGGGGAACTGATACCAAAAAGGTTAATTCAGTTTCTACTGTAACTGTGAGCTTTTAGTAGAAAGACACTGCGACTGTGAACTTTTAGCAGAGAAGACACTGTGTCTGCAGACCTTTAGCAGAAAAGCAAGGCATACAGAAATTGCTCTCTGTGCAAGGACATTAGAAGATAAAGAGGAGATATCTGGCTCAGGAATGCAGCTACAGCCAAAACAAGGACTGAGTTTAGGAACTTGGGGAACATGGGGAGGCTTTTTATGGTAATGGGCAAATTATAATATGCGTGTAGTGACTGTATATTAGCAACATGCTTGTAGAAATCAGGGGGCATGTTAGGAGGAGTTATTCCCCCATGCCCTTCCAGGCACCTGAATAAATCATGTCCTCTTTAACGCAAAAAATTGGTGTTAAGGAGTCTTATTCCGGTTTTCAGACATTTGGTAATATCTGGTTGCTCTGATGCTGGGGTAACAGGGCTAGCAGTTTGGAATTAGAGGATAAGGGAAGCCAACCAGCTGGGATCTCTTTCTAGGGAAGCAGGCACTGAAAAGGCGATTGGCAGAGGGACATGAGTCCTTAACCTGTGGAGGCGACTCCTGTCAAGTGTGAAGGATAGGTATTGGTTCAAGGAAGATGCTATATGTCACCCAGACAAGTGGACCGCAGTAGAGAAAGGTATCCAGTACCTGAGGGAATTAGCTGTGCTAGAGATGATTTTTTTTGACCAGAACAACAGCAGTCACCCATAGATACAAACCAAGTCCAATGCCTACTACCCATGTGGCGGAAAGTTGTATGGAGTGAACCATTGTCACACACGCACCCATGGGCAGCAATAAGCTGGAAAGACAACGCATCACCAACAGTGAAGTGGCTCAACAACTCCGGGAATATGAAGACAATCTCTCTGACTTCCTCATCTAATCTGTGGAGAAACTGTCCCAGGAGTTCCAGCAATTCAAAGAGGATATGTGCTACTCCCCACCTGTACAGACCCACATCTCAGCTATTAACAGAAAGCGTCCTTTCACTCAAGAGGGAGAATATAGAAGGCAAACACCATGGGGTACCCTGTGGTTTTACTTGCAGGACCATGGACAAGACATGAGGAAGTGGGATGGAAAACTTACCTCAACCCTAGAGGCAGAGGTACATGAATTGCAGGGAAAAACAATCAGAAATGGGGGTTCTTCCAAGAAAATTCCCACTCCAGTCTCCAGTGGGCAGTTTGCCAGGCAGAGCGGAAGGGATGATTTTACTTCCAATTATTCGGAAAGGAATTCTAATCTGTTTCTACAAGAAGTAAGTGAAGAATCATATGACCAGGACTAGAGGGGTCCTGTCTCCAGCCAGGTGGAGGAAAGGGACAACCAGATTTACTGGCCTATGTGGATCCGATGGCCTGGCACAGCAGCCCCACAGGAGTACAAGGCTTTAGTAGACACTGGTGCATAGGATAACCTGATGCCATCAAGCCATGCAGGGGCAAAATCCATTTGTATTTCTGGAGTGACAGGGGCATCCCAACAGCTGGCTGTATTGGAGGCTGAGATTAGCTTGACAGAATGAGCGGCAAAAGCACCCTATTGTGACTGGATGTAAAGGGTTAGCCTGAGGGCATACCCCAGACCCTCATGGCTATATTCTTCAGAGGATATCAGACGGCAAAAACAGGCTGCAAGCTTGAAAAATGATTAAATAATTTTACTCACTAACTACTACTATTAAAAATAGAAAGAATAATAAAAATAAAAATATTAAGGCATAATGTACAAATATCATTCTCCTCCCAATACATCCCAATATTCCTTACTGATCACGCAAAGGACATAAACATGAGATTCTGATCTTTTGATTAAGAGTTCTTATTGCCACTTTATGGGATAAAGAGTTCTTTCTGTGGTATAGTGGGATCCATCCCACGGAAGATAGCTCCCTAAGAAGTATCTTCAGCGTGGTTCCAAACCTTCAGGAAAACACCACAGCCCGCCCAGGTTTTGCAGTGGTGTATCCTCTCTCCCACAATACTCTCGGCAGTTTGTGGGTCACAAGAAAAGTCTGATGGGGTTAAGCATTTAAAAATAAGTCATCCCAGCCTAAAGGCACCAGTAGTACAGTCTCTCGCCCTCACTCATAATCTCCAAAGGCTGCAACTTCATCCGCTCACAACATAAAATGTTCTTATTCTTAGGCTGTGAATTTCAAATCCCCCCATGTCTCATATTTTGTGAATTACAGAGAAACTTAGTTTGGCTCTATTACAGATCACTGGGCCCCGGGGCTGGGGGCCCTCACCCATGGACACAGAAAGGTGAATCCCAAGGATGGTAAAAATGGCTTCTCCTCTGGTATTTTCCTGTCACTTCCGTCTTCTTTCTCAGCATATGCTGGTAACCATATTTAGTTCACTCACATGACTCGCTTCCCTTTCTTTCTGGCTTGGAGAAGAGGATAATATTTGCAGAAAATGCCTACAGAAGTATTTGTAACAGTTCACATACTCCCATCAGATAATTCAGCTGGTTTTCTCCCCCTTTAAATCATACAGCTACATCTCTGGTCTGTATCAGCAAGGCAGGTTCTCCTCCCCGAACTGCGCCATCTGCACTGGCAGCTATCCAATTTACAACAGTTTTATTAGCTGCTAATTAATTCACGGCATTTGCCTTATCTCTGCAAGGTCACCCTGTGATCTCACCCATCCATCTCCGAAGGGGGGGAGGGAAACAGTTTCCCTCTCTCTCCTTAAGCAGCCTCAGGGCTGCAGCCGAGCTGGGCTGGTTCGGTCTCCACCATGGGTCTCTTGGCTCAGCTCCTGCTTGGTCTTGGTCCAGATGGCAATAGGCCAGCTTCCTCTCAGGTCCAAACGGAACGGGACTGGTGGGGGTGAGGCCGGGGCCCCCCGCTGGACCCCCGGGCCGTGGGCCCCGGGGCCCGGGGGGGGGGCCACTGCCGCCCATGGGTGTGGCAGGGAGCAAGTGAGAAGCTACTTCCTGGATGGTTTTTTATAACATTCTTTCCACAGAGGTGTATTCTGAAATCAAGTGGCTTATACAACTGTCCATCACCTGTTTTAACCAATCAGATCCCTACCACACCAGGTCAACCTATAACACTGGACCAGAGGCTCCAAGCATCCTTGGCAAAGACTATCTCAGGAGAGGGTATTTCAAGGACCCAAAAAGGGGTGGGCTTTCGGTATAGCTGCCCTGGAGATGGAGGAAAGTAAACAGTTGTCTACCTTGCCTGGTCTCTTGGACAACCCTTCTGTTGTGGGGTTGCTGAAGGTCGAAGAACAGCAGATGCTGATTGCTACCACAATGGTGCACCAAAGGCAATATCACAGCAACCGAGGCTCCGTGATTCCCATCCATAAGCTGATTCATCAACTGGGGAACCAAGGAGTGATCACCAGGGCCCACTCACCCTTTACTAGTCCCATATGGCCAGTGCAAAAGTCTAATGGAGAATGGAGGATGACAGTAGACTATCGTGGCCTAAATGAAGTCATGCCACCTCTGAGTGCTGCTGTACCAGACATGCTGGAACTTCAATACAAGTCAAAGGCAGCCCATTAGTGTCACAATTGATATTGCTAGTGTGCTTTTCTAAATCCCTCTGGCAGCAGAGTGCAGGCCTCAGTTCACTTTCACTTGGAATCAACTGCCCCAGGGGCGGAAACACAGCCCCACTATTTGCCATGGACTAATCCAGACTGCACTGGAACAGGGCAAAGCTCCAGAAAACCTGCAATACATTGATGACATCATTGTGTGGGGCAATACAGCAAAAGAACATTTTGAGAGAGGGAAGAAAATAGTCCAAATCATTCTGAAAGTGTTTTTTTCCATAAAACAAAATAAGGTCAATGGACCTGCTAAGGAGATCCAGTTTTTAGGAATAAAATGGCAAGATGGACATTGTCAGATCCCAATGGATGTGATTAATAAGATAACAGCAATGTCTCCACCAACTAGTAATAAAGACCCAAAAGCTTTCTTAGGCGTTGTGGGATTTTGGAGAATGCACATTCCAAATTACGGTCTGATTATCAGCCCTTGCTATCAAATGACCTGGAAGAAGAATGATTTCCAATGGGGCCCTGAGAAGTAATAAGGCTTTGAACAGATCAAGCAGGAAATAGTTCATGCAGTAGCCCTCAGGCCAGTCAGCCAGTTCTCAATCCAATGTCCATTCATCCAGTCCACACTTCCTGAGTTTGTCTATGAGGATGTTGTGAGAGACAGTGTTGAAAGCCTTGATGAAGTCCAGGTAGACAATATCCACTGCTCTCCCCTCATCCATCCAGGTAGTTGTTTCATCGTAGAAGGCAATCAGGTTGGTCAAACACGACTTACCTTTAGTGAACCCATGCTGACTACACCTGATCCCCTTCATGTCTTACATGTGGGTAGAGATTGCCTCCAGAATGAGGCGCTCCATCACGTTTCCAGGGATTGAGGTGAGGCTGACTGGCCAGTAGTTCCCTGGGTCCTCCTGATGCCTTAGGATTTTGGCTTTTATATTTTTCATATACTTGTAACCCTGCAATTCTTAATGTGTAACTCTAAAGCCCATATAAAAGTGTTAGCTACTGCTTCTAGACAAAACAATCCATCTTCAGGCCTGAACTTCAAGGACACCTTACTGCTTCAGGCCCAAGATCTGTAAACAGCCGTTGATGAAGGGGGGCAAACTTGGGGTGAATTACTTCATTACTTGGGGCTGTAATTGGAAGAGCTAGCCCCAATATGCTAATGGACCAAACTTATAAAAGTATGGAGAACTCGTGACCAGTCGTCCATCTTGGGTGGTCTATCTTGGGGAGCAGACCTCAGGGGGTCCGCCTGGGGTGTAGGCCCCCCCCGAGTGAGCTTTGACTGCCCTGGATGTACCTGAAGGCCTTCAAATAAACACCACTGCTTTTTAATCTTTTGATCTTTGTCAAGTCTCTCTCTTTTAGGTAGTCCCGATAAGGCATCACTCCTTCTTGCCCTTTTTGAAGACTGGGATAACATGTGCTTTCTTCCAGTCCTCAGGCATGTCTTCTGATCACCACAGCCTTTAAAAGATGATCATGAGTGGCCTTGCTATGATGTCGACCAGCGCTCTCAGCACTCATGGATACATCCAGTCAGGGCCCACGGACTTGTGGATGTCAAGTTTGCCTAGGTGTTCTCTGGCCCAATCCTCCTTGACGAAGGGCAAGTCTTCCTTCTAACATACCTTTACCCTGTTCTCCTGGGTCAGAGATCCCTGAGAGCTAGTCTTATCAGTGCAGACCAATGTAAAGAAGGCATTCAGTACCTCTGCCTTCTCTATGTCCTGTTACCAGGGTCCCCCGTCCATTTAAGAACAGGCCCACATTATGCTTTGTTTTCCTTTCGTTATTGATGTATTTGAAGAAGCCCTTCTTGTTGTCCTTGACATCCTTGGCCAGATTTAATTCTAGATGCGTCTTGGCCTTCCTCATCTCATTTCTACTTGCTCTGACCACCTCTCTATTCATTCCAAGTGGCCTGACCCTGCATCCATCTCCTGTGGGCTTCCTGCTTGTGCTTAAGTAATGAGTTCTTTATTCATCCATGCAGGTCTCTTGCCCCCTTTGCCCAATTGCTTGCTCATTGGGGTGCAATGTTTTTGAGCCTAGAGGAAGCGATCCTTGAATGTCAACCAAATCTCTTGGACCCCTCTTCCCTGCGAGGCCTTTTCTCATGGGATTCTTTCAAGAAGATCCCTAAAGAGGCTAAAGTTGGCTCTCCTGAAGTCCAGGGTTGTAATCTTACTTGCTGTCCTGCTTCCTCCTTGCCCAATACTGAACTCCACAATCTCATGGTCACTAGAGCCAAGGCTGCCCCCAGCCTTCACATCTCCAACAAGGCCTTCCCTGTTTGTTAAAGGTCAAGCAGCACACCATTCCTTCTGGGATCCTCCACTACCTGTGACAGGAAATTGTCATCAATGCTTTCCAGGAACCTCCTGGACTGTTTGTGCTTCGCTATGTTGCTTCTCCAGAAGATGTCAGGGTAGTTCAAGTCCCCCACAAGAACCAGGGCCTGTGACTTGGAGGCTACTTTTAGCTGCCTTTAGAGGGCCTCATCCACTTCCTCCTCCTGCTCAGGCAGCCTGTAGCGCACACCCACAACAGTGTCACCCTTACTAGTCTGCCCTTTTATCCTAACCCATAAGCTCTCGACCCCCTTGTCATCCACCCCAAGACAGAACTCCATACATTCCAAGTGTAACCTCACATAGAGGGCAACTTCATCACCACGCCTTCCTGGTCTGTTTCTCCTAAACAGCGTGTAGCCCTGCACGGCAACATTCCAGTCATGCATGCTATCCCACCACGTCTCCATAATTGCAATGAGCTCAAAGCCCTGTGACTGCACACAGATTTCTAGTTGCTCCTGTTTGTTCCCCATCCTGCATGCATTGGTGTACAGGTACTTCATAGAGGTATTTCAGTGTGTGTTAATATCCTAGTGGGGGTGCAAGGGGATGCGCCATAGTCCTGTCTTGTAGTGACTGCTTGTACTTGCAGGAGGTATTCCCTCTTAAGCCTCCTTTTGCTACTTGAATGATCACTATAGCTCTCCCCTTCCCACACCTTATCTCTGTCAAGCCTGGCTTTGTCCCTGTTCCCCTTCCTATCTAGTTTAAAACTCTCTCAAGGAGCCCTGCTAACTCCCGAGCCAAGATCCTTTTCCCCATTTGAGACAGGTGGATCCCATCTGTTCCCAGCAGGGTCAGTGTCATGTCAACCGACCCATGACCAAAACCCACAAAATTCTGCTGGTAACATCAGTCCTGAAGCCAGGTATTCATCTGCATGATTCTCCTGTTTCTTGCCCCATCATTCCTGGAAACTGGCAGGACAGAAGAGAACACAACTCGTACTCCAGATCCCTTGACCAGCTGTCCCAAGGCCCTGAGGTCAGTACCCACCTGGAAAACCAGTAGTGAGTAATAGTCAGTGGGCTGTACCAGATTGGGAAGTTTCTTGGTCATGTCCCTTACCATGGCCCCAGGGAGGCAACACACCTCCCTATGGGTTGGGTCCAGTCAGCATATCAGGCTCTCCATTTCTCTCAAAAGGGTGTTGCCAATGACAACTACCCTTCTTTTTTTCTTAACTGAGGAGATCATGATGCAGGGGATAGGCTGCTCTGCCCTGGACAACACCTTCATCCCAGAAGAACCTTCATCCACATTCTCATTTCCCTGGTCCTCAGATTCCAGGGTCTCATACCTTTTGTATAAGGGCACCTAGAAAGGTGAGGTAGGTCAGGAGGGGATTAGCCTGCCACAAAGCTGTTTCTACTCCCCTCCATCTCTAAGGTCCCCTCCTTCTGCCTGGTGGTGAGAGGGTAGGGGATCCATTGCTTCCTGTGAAGTGGATGGCAGGTGTGTTTGTCTAAGGCATGGTAGAGTGCAGCTCCACCAGTCAATCTCCTCCTCAGAGTTCCTAATACTACTTAGTCTTTCTACTTCATCTGTCATCTCCACCACCAGGCTGACCACGTGGTCCACCTGATCACACCTCACACAGCTGTTCTCCCTGCTGCCCTCTGAAAGCAGCACCAGGCTTTGGCACTCCCTGCAGCCTGAGATCTGGACCCTTGCATGCTTTCGTGGGTGCTCCGTCTGGGTTGCCACATCCTTTCTGGTGTGCACAGAGGAAGCAGCTTTTGTCCAAGTGGACACCATACCTGAACTCCCTTGGTGAGAGTGATGACCAACAACTGAGCTAACTGCTTGAGCTGCAGCACCTCAGCACCCTTCCTGCGCAAACTGCCGCAGGGTGAGAATAGTCAACGAATTAGATCTTATGATGTTAATTGCTATATAATACTTCATATCATCACTTCTATGGCAGCTATATGCCCATCATGACACTGGACGCCTTGCAACGCCTTTCTCCACCACTCTGGATTTGGGGATCTGAACCCAACTTCTTTCTGATCACCACTTTAATGAAGGATGAACTTTGATGAAACTGGACAAGCACGGCAGTGATGGAATCAGAACTGCTTTCAATCTGCAACAATACTACACACCATATTTCCTGCCTGAAGGACTGTTATGACAGATGGAGCCCAAGATCATGGACTAAATGAACTCAACCATAGGGATGGTCCATAGACTAAAGGAATGTTATCTGTGGGTTTATCTATGAAAAGACAGGAAAGGTAATGGGGCATTGGAAAGTGTGAGACCTGACATGACATGAATAGTATGGAATAAGGGGTGGATACTGTCCTGGTTTCAGCTGGGATAGAATTCATTTTCTTCTCAGTGGCTGGTACAGTGCTGTGTTTTTGATTCAGCATGAGAATAATGCTGATAACACACTGATGTTTTGGTTTTTGTTGAACAGTGCTTACTGGAAGTCAAGGGCTTTTCGGTGTCTCATGCTCTGCCAGGGAGGAGCTGCACAAGAAGCTGGGAGGGAGCACAGCTTAGACAGGTGACCTGAACTGGCCAAAGGGATATTACATACTATACAATGTAATTCCCAGTATATTATCTGGGGGGGGGGAATTTGACTGGGACAGAGTGGGCATCAGTCAGCAGGTAGTGAGCAATTGTATTGTGCATCACTTGTTTCTCTTGGGTTTTATTTCTCTCTCTCTTTCTCCTTTTGATTACAATTATTATAATTGCTTTTTATTTTGTTTCAATTATAAAACTATTCTTATCTCAACTGACAAGGTTTACTTTTTTTACTGGTTCTCCTCCCCACCAGGGGGCAGGTGGTGAGCAATCAGCTGCATGGTACTTGGATGTTGGCTGGAGTTATGACACTATTCAAAAATGCCAATAACATGACATCAAAACAAAAACATTACCAGCTCAAAAAATAGCAGACTATTCTTACTGTTGAGGAATACACCTAGGGCCAGTAGCTCGGTGTGTAGGTGCAGTGCAAGCTGAAGGGTGTGCCCTGGGTGGGGGAAATGGTTGGAACCCCAGGCAATGAACCGTGATCAGGCACCGACCCTTTGCCTAACTAAGGGCAAGCAGACCTGTGGTGCCAGCCAGTCAATCACCCAGAGACCCTGCAGAAGCCAATGAACAATGAGAAGACTCCAGACTCAAAATCACCATTGGAATGGGTGCACAGACTGTAATACAAGTCTAGGGATTCTTTTGCTTGGGGTCCCTCCCCAGAGGCACCAGCTCCAGCTGTTATTGTGTCATTGCACCACAATTAAATTACTTAAAGGAACCAGAGGTCTGAGACACTGCTATGGGAAACCAGGGGTGAAGCTGGTGAGGAAATCTGGTCTGACTGTGTGTGGTGTGTGTAGGGAGTCAAGTGGGGCACCCATTGGTTCACTGGAACCACCTGCTGTGAAGGGGCTTCAGTTCCAAGGGGCTTCAGTTCCAAGTGGCTTCAGTTCCAGCAGTGAAAGTCTCAGGTGGTGCGAGTGTGACTGCCAGAGTGGCTCCTGAATGGTCACTGGGAAGTTTCCTTAACACTTTTGAACATACTATAATAATACCTTTAACAAAATGTATTAATAGAAATCCAACCTCAAAATGTATCTTTGCTGTCAAGAATTCTAATGGTAATAAAAATAATCAGTTTAAGTTCACACTTGCAATTGAAAGCTTTGATTGAAATGCAACCATAGCTCGACACTGGGTACTGTTTATTCTTTAAAGAAAATACAAAAAAGATCAGAACAGGATTAAAGAAATACGTTAAAGCTTAAAAAAGCAGTGCCTTTGAATAGCTTTCTGCCATGTACCTTTTGAGAGCACCATGTATTCCTCATCCGCTATGCACACATCATCTTAAAATTAGGAAATGGGTTACCAACTGTATTTGGAAAACACAAGTGTTCTTTAATATTGATCCACTGACCTTTTTTCAAGTAGTTTTCAAGAATCATCTTTATACTCCTATTTTAAAAACAAACAAAAAAAGAGTTGTCTTATGTTCCCAGAAGAAAAAGACCAGCAGATCAGCAGATGAGGTGACTCATAGGGAAAAAAAAAAAGAAAAAGGAAGAGCTTGTTTCAAGAGCTGGAGAGTATTCAGTGAGCAAGACCTATGTGGATTACTTCCTCCTATGTAACTTTAAGTTGGCAGTCAGAATCATACCCTCTATTTTTAACAGTAATTTAAATTAAGTTGCAAACCTGCCAGCTAAGATTTATTAAGACTACTATATTACTTGACAAACACCTACTATGTGAAGTGAAAAACACTTCTGCTTCATATTGTCTACTAATCAACAAGAAACGCTTATGCAAGTAGTTTCCAACTGTGACCATTAGCTATATTTTCCTAACTTAGATCAGTGGTTGCATTCCTTCCTCCCCCCCACCAAGGAAAAGTCTAAACCATGTTTACCTCATTCAAATTTTGTCTTTTAAGAAGTAGTTTTCCTTTAAGATGGCACAGAGGCATCCTACATTTAATTCTTCTGAACATTGGAACACACTAAAAACAGATCAACAACACACTTTGAAATTATTATGAAGTCAAAACTGCATGCTACCACTTAGCCTGAAGCTAATGTTAACAGCCTATTTATAGACCAGAAAAAACACTGATCTAAAATGGAAAATACTTACCATTAGTACCTTAAATATGCTGGCAAAAGGTAATAACAGGGATGGGGAGAAGGAAGATTAATTAACACAAGCAGCACATAAGATTTTTGACTGTATGTAATGAACACACAGGGTATAAAATAGCTTATACTTTGAGAGCACTGCCACTTAGAATAAATTTGTCATTGCCACTGTACCCAAACACTAACAGAGGACCAGTCACAAACAATTGCCTAGATTTCACAATTCACGTTCATAAAGGCAATTGGCAGGATTTAATATTTCGAGACTTTTGCATGCAAGAGAGAACTTGAAAGTTCACTACTGCTAGCACACATCCAAGAACATGCATGCTATAACAGTGCCAGCACTAGTGACTTGAACCATGAAATTTATTTGTCCCAACACTATGAACTCAACAGTCCCATTTAAAGAAAAAATTCTTCCGGGACTTCCTTCAGCAAACTAAACCCTCAAGTCCAAGAACTATTCAACTAATTACATTCATTAGACAAAGGCCTCCACTAATCTCTCAAGGCAAACTACATGATGGGTCTGTATCACATCTCTGCTGCTCAAAAGCAATCACTTAACATTGTGGTCCAAGCAGGGGTCATGGATGACTGTGGATGGGACACCCTGATTTTGATTGGTAATAAATTAAATAAATTTTCCCCAAGTTGAGTCTGTTTTGTCCATGACAGTAATCAGTGAGTGATCTCTCCCTGCCCTTATCTTGATCCATGAGCCTTTTGTTATATTTTTCTCCCCCTGTCCAGCTGAGTAGGATAGAGTGGCTTGGTAAGCACCTGGCAGCCAGTCAAGGTCAACTCACCACAGGTATGGAATATGGTAAGCCTCAGACTTTTGAGGAAGACTTAATAGGTTATATGAGCTGAGGGAAACCAGCTGGAACGCTCATTCAGCATCTCACTGCAGCAAAAGTATGAACTGTGAATCATCAAGTCTAAAATGGCACTAAAGAGAAGCTAGAAGCAAATTCAAAATGAAAGGTAAGGAAAAAAGAGTAATTAATACTCAAGAAAGTTGCTAGAGGTGGAGCTACTCCCAAATAATTGAGCTTTTAACTAACCATGCTGCTAAGACAGTCCAGCTGGTGTAGACTAAAATGTTTAGAATGGAATATAAATGCAGGCAGGCATCACGCTCAAGCTTCCATTCAGCCATAACAAAGGCCGGAAACAAAAGGTTAAGACATTACTAATCTACAGTTAAATTTTAATAAACAAACCTTCACTCTGCTGGTGAACTTCACAATCACATCACAACATTTACAGGGAGAAATTATGCTTAGTTACTACAGCACAAGTATAAATATAACAAATGGGAAAGTGACTGCAAATGAGGAAGAGCAACAAAACCAAACAAACTCAGATTAAACCTCCTGCTTTCATTAAAATATCCTTAAAGCAATACAACAAGAAATAGGCTGCTCTTACATTCACAAAAGTAAATATGTAGGGACTATCAATTTTAAGCAACTTAAAAGATGATTTAAGTGTCAAACAGATAAAATATGGTAATTTGTTAAAATTGCTATTTGCATTCTTATTGCTAAGAGGTGAAATTTTCCATATTACATGTCTACAGTTAACAGCTTACTCTTAACTAAGAATCATCTGTCTCCACCAAAATGAGATAACAGAAATTAAATCATCTGAGACTCAAGAGAACCTCCAGCAAGACCTGCTTATTTTTTAAAGGAGGGAAAGAAGGGAAGAACCCATTTCTAATAATTTTTTTTTGTTTTGAAGTTCCCTCCCCCAGCCTGCTCCTTTCACCTTCAACTGGCTTAATGTATGCACTTTTCCCATTTGTTGTGATTTAAGCCCAGCTGGCAACTAAGCACCACGCAGCCACTTGCTCACTCCCTGCCCCCTACCCTGGTGAAATGGGGAGGAGAATCAAAAGTAAAACTTGTAGGTTGAGATAAGAACAGTATAATAATTGGAACAAATTAAAATATAATATTATAATTATAGTAACCAAAAAAGAGAAAGAAATATAAAACCCAAGAAAAGCAAGTGATGCACAATACAATTGCTCATCACCTGCTGACCAATGCCCAGCCAGTCCCCAAACCACAATCAGCCCCTTCCAGGTACCTGTCCCCAGTTTATATACTGGGCATGTGTCAGAGACTGAAATGTTATGGTTTATGGCTTAAACATTTTTATAAAGGAATTTTGCCTATTATAGCAAAATTGTATAACAAAACTGCACCGAAGACCACCGATCCCTGGATGGGCCCCCTGGGCTGAGGCCCTGAACTGTGAGTTAAACCGCTGTCCTGGGTTAACAAAAAAAGGATGTATTCTATTACCACCCACATATTTCCTCGATTACCGGAGAGTCTCTGTGCTCATGTGAAGTACTCCTTATCTCAACTGAGATAACCATTCTGAGTAGATTATCTTGGTTAATGGCCCATCACCGAATGAGATAAGCACCAACCAATAGAATGTCAGAAACCGTTTGCTCCCTGGAGAGGCCTCATGTGAGCTCATTGCCGAAGCAACCAATACAATGTCGGGAAAATCCTTTTCCATTGTGGAAGTCCCCACCCCGGGGGAGGTACCAGCCAAGAAACACGACATAAAAGCAGGCTTTGAGATGGGAGAAATCACTCCACTCCACTGGACTCCAGTCCGTTGGACTGGACTTGACTGGTCTACCAGGACTACTCCACTCGACTGGACTCCACTCCATTCCACTCCGCTGGACTGAACTCGACTGGTCTACCAGGACTACTCCACTTGACTGGACTCCACTCCACTCTGCTGGACTGGACTCGACTGGTCTACCAGGACTACTCCACTCCA
>JACAXG010000429.1:0-14686 GCA_018881555.1 Amblyornis subalaris | reverse complement strand
TGGTCTACCAGGACTACTCCACTCCACTGGACTCCACTCCACTCTGCTGGACTGGACTCGACTGGTCTACCAGGACTACTCCACTCCACTGGACTGGACTCAACTGGTCTACCAGGACTACTCCACTCCACTGGTCTACTGGACTGGACTACCAGGACTGGACTACCAGACAACTGGAAAGCCAGAGGACTCCGGACCACCACGACTGGACCCTTCACCACTGGACAACCAGAGGACAGGACCACCATCACTGGATACTCAGCGGATCAGACCTTCTACAGGACCAGTGCCTAATTGGACTATACAGCTACCACCCTGGTCAATGGGGTATCAGGTTGTACTGTGACACTGTCAGTTTGTTTAGGCCGATGTTTCTGTATTCCTGCATTTATTTTAACTTTTTTATTAAAATTTTAATTCTGACCTAAAATCTCTTGAGGTATTTTGTGTGGGGTTAATTTCCCTTGCTGGTTCACATTCAAACCAGCACAACTGCCTAAGGCTGTTCGAGATAAGAAAAAGTGACACTATTGTTCAAAGCATCTCAGGTCTGGGAAGTAATGGATAAGTCTGGGGGTGCTTCACAGAAGAGCCAAGCCCAGCATCCTCGGGGTGAAGGCCATATTCCTCAGGCTTATCTAATGCCAGGCTTGCACAGACACCCCCCCCGAACCAAGGCGGGGAGAGGAGGAAGATTTCGGGTGCATGGTGAAAAAACCTCTGGTCAGAGGCAATGAATACCCATCCTCCATTACACAAACTGGCTCAGCCAGGAAAGACACATCCACAGGACATGCATGTGAAGGGGCAGCAGAGGAGGTATCACAATCCATCAAAGACCCCTGAAGTGTCCTCAGATTCATTCCTGAGGCCTTGCACCAGAGCACTACACATGATGTAAAATGATGCAACTGATCCACAGTCATGCAAGATACAGTGTCAAACTTGCTCCCTGCAGGAGAGGTACCTAGGCATTCCCACCTGGCCCAAGCCTATATTAATCCATTGAATTCTCTGCCTTTTGGCGGGGGACCCTCACCACCAAGAAGACCAGCTGGAGAGGACCAACGAGATGTCCTTGGGACCCACAGAGGGGTGATATGTTTCTACTTAATCTCTGTCACTCTTCCTGTCCCCCCACCTTTTTCTATTTCTTTCTTTCTCTTTCTTTCTCTTTTACTGTTAAATAAAAGATACCAATTTTTTGGTATCAACATTTAACCTCGTTTGGTTTTAAGCTCATTCTGTTTTAATCTTGTTTGGGGAACATTCGAACCTAAATTTGTTCCACTTTATTCACAGAGAGTTCTCTGCTCCTCTGTGATTAGATCGGATCGTAACAGCATGACATTGTATGGTATGGAATATCCCTTCAGCTGTCCTGGCCATGCTCCCTCCCAGCTTTTTGTGCAGCTCCTCCCTGACAGAACATGAGACACCGAAAAGCCCTTGACTCAGGGTGAGCACTGCTCAGCAACAACCAAAACATCAGTGCATTATCAGCATTATTCTCACACTGAGTCCAAAACACAGCACTGTACCAGCTACTGAGAAAAAATTAACTCTATTCCAGCTGAAACCATGACACCATTTAATGGGAAGTGGAAAAAATCCTATAAAGGAAGAAGACAGTAATCACTGATATAAACTTGGGAAGAGATTTAAAAAATATTTGAAAATAACTACTTCCTGAAAAGAGTGTTTGGATTTCCATAGCCATACTGACAGTCAGAGAAAACCCAGCACAGGATGTCTGAAAAAGGCAATCCTGAAGTAAAAGATATTTAGGCCATTCCAACAACATAAAATATTTAACTGATTGAGTAATTTAAGATTGCATTCAAAAATTCAAAGTTTAAGCTATGCAAAAGCACAAGCCAGTATAGTTTTGAAACTAAACTGACATTCCATCAAGAAGCATTACACTTGTCCTAAAAGAGGAAACTGCCACTCCCATTGCCACTAGTAGCTGTAGAATAAATCATTTTCTTTGTTTAAAAAGGGAAAGGAAAAAAATAAATCAATGCTATACTTGTACCAAATGAAAAATAGCATTAAAACTCCTAGAAAGGGAGACCCTTTCTTTTTGGGCATGATTCTATTCTTTCACTTATATACTAAGTATTCAGAAAGACAATTCTTCACATTAAAAAAATTCTTTTATTGGTTTAATTTTATTTATAACAAATGTTTGTGTATTACTGCAAGTCAGGATGGTTACTGAACTTGTTTTGTTCATAATCAAAATGGAAGTAAAAGGAGGAAAAAATGTGGTTTTTTTAAGTGCAGAAACAGCACCAATGTAGTTAATTTTGGACTGTAAATTTTACAAGAAAAGTGTTTTCAGCGACTTTCTCCGGTCGCCAGCGCATTACAAGGGACTCCAGCAAAAATAATGAGGAATGATGTAGTATTTCCTGACAAAGCAGCGGAGAAAAAGCCACTAAAACCATAGGGTTGTGTATTGGGTCTGACTGAGGTAGAGTTCAGCAGCCCTCCCAGTGCTGTGCTTTGCATTGGGAGCTGGAAGGGTGTTGATAACACACCAGTGTTTTGGCTAATGCTGAGCAGCACTATCCCTCTAACATTCCTTCCCCCATCAAGGGGTTGGGAGTGGGCAAGATCCTGGGAGGGGACACAACCAGGCCAACGGACCCAAATTAAGCAAAGGGATATTCCATACCACATGATGTCAACTCAGATATAAAAGCTAAGGGAGAGAGGAGGAACAGGGGGGCATTCATTATTCTGTAATGTTTGCCTTCCGGAGCAACTGCTACGCGTGCTGAGTCCCGGCTTCCCGGGAAGTGTCCGAATATCGCTCGCTGATGGGAAGTAGAGTCGGACTTTTTTTCCCTTTTGCTTATGTGTGCACAGACCTTTGCTTGTTTCTTTCTGTCACTTTAATAAAACTGCCTTATCTCAACCCACTGGTTGTTTTCCACCTTATTCTCTCCCCTGTCCCAGTGGGAGAGGGAGTGACAGAACAGCTTAGTGGACACCTGGCACCCAGCCAAGGTCAAACCACTACAGGTTGAAAGAGTTCCAGGATGAAAGTCTAAAAACACACCATCATCACAGATGAGTCACCCTTGCATGGCTGCAGCCAACATCAGGGAGAAACATCTTTGTTTTTCTTTATGTCCAGGGCCAACCACAGTAGAGCATCAAATGCAGACTGGAATCCTGTGGAACTACTGTAATAAAATTTTAAGAAAAAAAAACCACGACCAAACAAAAAAGGTACATGCAAAGATCACCTATATTATAAATCAAAACATCTTTAATAACACTGCCACACAGTCTAAACTGACACAAGGGGACATATTGTATGAAAACAGCTTCTTGTGGTTCACAGCTTTTCCATACTGTTGTTAAGGTAGATTCTAATTTGCTTCTGTGTTCTAATTATTAGTTGATGAAATCAAATCAATAAATCAATCAATCAAATCAAGTCCTGGCTAGTGCACCCCATAATCAAAACTGGCTGAAAAGACTTGCGATACTCCTCCATATTAGGTATGCATCACCTCTTTCCAGGCATAAAATGCAGAACAAATAGGCTTCATATAAGAAAAACAGATTTCCAAAAGCAAGAAAACTGAGTGCTCGTCACTTGCATATCTTTTTGTATTTATAAATTACAAACATCTGATAATTCAAATAAAAAATGATGTATGTGTACCCTAATTTCTGGGAGCTACATGCAGTATAGCACTTAGAATAAGTAAAGGGTAGGTGTGTGTGGGTGGGGGAGCCAATTCTAGCACATTCAGAGCACAGGGATGCTCCTCAAACAACGCAGGTAAGATTAATATGCAATTTTCTTAGAGGTAATTTAGGAGTCCACTCCTTCCTCTAAAGCCACACACTAATTCTCCTTAAATGAGCAAGGCATAAGTCCTAGTTGACCCAAAATCTTGTATTCCATATCTTCTCTATGTCAACCCACACAAGGTAGTTTACTGTCTCTTTAAGACCCGGAGTCGGAAGCAAAAACCTCTGTGTTTTACCCCGGGTTCACAGAAGGGGGAGGTGTTGGGTCCCTTTAAAAACAGGGAACGGACCATCTGGAGCGCTCTCTTTTGTTCTCTCTGGACTCTCGAGAGCCTCGGGAGGGTGGGGAGCTCTAACAGGCTGTTTGCTGCGGTTGCTATAGCAACTACCGCTTTTTGGAGCTGGAGATGTTTCTTCGGACTTTTCGCCGCTGCTGCTCAGGACAGCTGCCCATCACCGGGGGTCGGAGCCACTCCATGAGTTTCCAGCTGCTGAGGGGAGTCAGCCCTGCAACTGCCGGGAAGTTTCTTACAGCATTTCAGCAGCATTGGAGCCTTTTGGACAAAAATAGTTTTTCCAGGTTTTGTTTTTCCCTGCTCCCATTGTTCGTTGGGGGGAGGAGAGGGAATTTTGGAACCGCAGAGGCTCATTTACTGTGTTGCTTCCTTTGTTCTCTCTGCCGCATGGCCCAGAGAGGACTCGCCACCATTTTGTCTGTGTTTCCCAGGACCATTAGGGGGACCTCCTTCGCATTTGTGGGTAAGGGTTGAACCGTTTGCCTTTGTATTTCTTGGTTATTGCTGTTTGCTTTTAGTAAACTCTTATTTTTTCACTTATATCTCTTTGCATTTGTCTCTCCTTATTAGTAGAGGGGAGAGGTTGAAAACTAAGGGGAGGTAACTTCTTTCAAAGTCTCCACCCAGTAAAATTGTCTTAAACTAAGACAGCATACCATCCTTGCCAGAGCCAAGAAGTTCTTAGGAATATTTATCTGTAACCTGCAGCACCCTGACCTTTAACAAGCTAATTATTCTGACTATTCAACAGATTCTAGATAGTGTTTTAGCACATATGTTATCCAAGCCTCTATTAACATGCATAGAGTTAAACAATAAAATGCAGAATGAGACTTTTCTGGTTTTAGTGTCTCATAGACAGAACATCAACATCTTCCAGATAACACAGACTGAGACAATGAAAACTTTGGAAAGACAGGGATGTTATAAATACAATTAAAGAGTTGGCTTTCGTAAATGGTTATTATTAATAAGTTAATTATGTTATTGTTAATTAGTTAATCGTTATGTATTATTAATGAGTTAATTGTTATATGTTATTATTAATTGTTATAATACTGGTTATGAGAGTGAGTTAATTATTATAATCGTTAGGTACTCTTGTTAATTATATTGTTAAGTATAATCTTGTTAAAAGTTCTTGTTAAGAGAAGGGAGGGAAGTGGGTGTTAACCCCCAGGACAACGAGCCAATAAGAACACTCCAAGGAGGCAGGGCTAGGGAGGGTATAAAAACTGTATCCCCGGGTCAGAGTGCGTGCCTCTGGCTGCAGCCTGTTGGCAGCTATGCACCCAGCGCTGGACCCTCTGCTTTGAGTGAATGATTTTTTTTTCATTTTGTCCCCTATTGTCCTTTTTAATAAACCTTTTAAATTTTTCATCAAGTGAGCGTGTTTCTCACAGGGAGAAACAGGAAAAAACCAGAACTGAACAATCAAGGGACCAAATGCAATCTAAGGAAGGAGGACAAATTATACAAATAAATGTAATGAATAAGTGAATGATAATGTTGGCTTTCACATATATGAATTTAGCATTTACCAATGATAATGTGCTATGTAGAAATAGTAAAATATAGCATGTAGAAATAATAAAATATAGTTAAGTAGAAACAAGACTAGAGTGAATGGTAACTTTGAAATAGTTGTAATAGATACATGGTAATAAATATCCTTAAGCTAACAAAACATGGTAATAAATATCTTTAAGCTAACAAGACAATTCAAGACAACGAAAGATAAACTGTGTACATCCTGGAGTTTGTTTTCCCACCAGAATTTCAGGAAAAGACTGTTATCGCACCAAAACTCCCAGAGGAAGGGTTGACCACAAATCAAGCAAGAAAAGACAGATACTCGAACTCATGAAATAACAAGACCACACAATACCCGGACTGGCGTCACCCTGGTGGAGGGGTGGAAAAGGGGGAATTGAGTGAAGTGTAAATTACCTTTTGGGCCTCATGAATACGCAACAGTCTAAGGATACTTAAACTCACAGTCAAATGAATGGAATTGCGCCTCTGGCAAGTTTTGCCAAGTGCCCAGCTCTGTGTTTGCCTTTGTTTTACTAATAAATACTCAATATTGCATTACTAGAATTTTGGCCTACACGTTCGCTTATAACAATTTTTGGTGACCCCTAGCGATAATCTCCGCTAGGCCCTGCTTTTTGCTGGGGAAGGGGGATGCCCCTAACAGTATTCTGTGCCCCAGAGGGACAGTGGGCACTAGCCGGCAGTAATCGGAAACATGTCTTAAATAGTGGAACAAAGGCAAAATTTTGAGCTCAGCTCCCTTGAGGAGAACCGTGGTAAATCGCCCATAATTCTTGTACGTACGAAGACCCGAACAAGAAAGGAGGACCCTGGTTAAAAGGAGAACTCCGGTAAGTTTTGTACGGGGGGGTGTGAAGGGGGGAGATTGAATGCTGTGTGAATGAGACGTGGACTGGACAGTCTGGATCTGTGAAGCGATAGCGGAGCCCTTTTAACTGCGTTTCCGTCTCCCCGCGAGGGGCACGGCCAGTGACCGGGTGAAGCGAGAGAAACCAGCTGAATGATTCCCCTAAATGATTCCTTAGGAGTTAAAACCCCTTGGTAGAAATCCTTAGATAGGAATTCTTAGGAGTTAAAACTCTTGGCAGAAATCCTCAGGCAGGAGCTCTCAGGCGTTGAACACTTTGATAGGAATCTTAGGAGTTGAAACCCATAGGGGTGGATGAGACTCCTTGGTAAGGGAGCACTTTTCCAGGCAGTCCACTGGGAAATCTAATTACCTAAAACAGAGAGATTTTGGCTTTGTAGTGCAGATTTACGAGGGTTTTTTTTGGGTTTTAAGGTTTAGTTCTGTTCATTTGATCTGGCAGTATAGATCCATTGGAGCTTCTGTTATTGCTAGTTCAGTGTTGTTGATAGTTCGATTCTATTTGGTTTGAGTTCAGCTTGTGGAATAATTTTTTTAAGGGGAGAGAATCATTTAGGAAGGTAAATAGGAGGTTAATAAAGGTGTGCAAGAAGTGGAGTAACGGGTAGGAAGTTAAAACAACATGGGGCAAAAAGCAAGTAAGATGAACAAGAAGGTGTTGGCTGATATACCACCCGATAGCCCACTGGGGGTTATGATAAAGTACTGGGATGAATCTAACATCACTAAAGGAAAGGATAAAGTTAAAATGATAAACTTCTGTATGATGGTATGGGCAGATAGAAAGATTAGATCTGATAATTTACGTTGGCCAAGGTATGGGTCTTGTGAGGATTGGATGTGCCAGGCATTAAACGTATATGTTAATGGGAAGAAGCCTTATAATTTGGAGGAATGCGAATACGCTGCATGCTGGAAAGGATCAGAGGCAAAGCCCACAACGATTCTGAAAGTAAAGGAAGACAAACCAAAATTGGAGGAAAGTAGATGGGACCCCCTAGAACATCTTCCCCCGCCTTATAACCCCACTGCTGGAGAAGCTCTGCCACAAGGGGGACCCCTGCCACAGGGAGAGGGAGCCCTGCTTAGAGAACCTCAGAGGGAGGGAGCCCTGCTTAGAGAACCTCAGGGGGAGGGAGTCCTGCTTAGAGAACCTCAGGGGGAGGGAGTCCCACTTCGAGAACCCCAGAGGCAGGGAGCCCCTCTTAGAGAAGAAAACCTCCAGCCACGTCGCCGAGCCACACGCTCGAGAATAATAGAAGAGGAGGGGAGGTTGTTCCCTCTAAGGGAAGTTCCCGGGGGGGGCACAAGGGGGAATTGGGTTTGTGAATGTCCTCTTAAACTCTACAGAGGTAAGAAGTTTTAAAAAGGAGATGAAAGCACTGTTAGAAGATCCCTTGGGTCTGGCGGAGCAATTTGATCAATTCCTAGGGCCAAACATATACACGTGGGAAGAGATGCAGGCAATTATGAGTATATTATTCACCCTAGAAGAACAACAAATGATTAGAGTAGCAGGAATGAGGATATGGGAAAGGGAAAATCAACAAGGAGTTCCCGCTGATCAGAAAATGCCCCTKCAGAATCCCCAATGGGACCAGAATCAACCCCAGGGGAGACAGAACATGACTGATTTCCRAGCCCTAATTCTAAAAGAAATAAAAGAAGCAGCTCCAAGGGGACAAAATGTTTCCCGAGCATTCGATTGCAGACAGGGGAAGGACGAGATCCCCATTGAATGGTTGGAGAGACTTAGAAGAACAATGCAACAATTCTCTGGCGTCGATCCCTCTGACCCMATGGGACAGGCAGTACTTAAAGTACATTTTGTTGTTCATTCTTGGCTGGATATTCGGAAGAAGTTAGAGAAATTRGAAGACTGGCAGGACAGGGGCTTGCAGGATTTATTAAAGGAAGCCCAGAAGGTGTTTGTCCAACGGGATGAAGAAAAAGCAAAAACCAAAGCGAAAATTTTGATAGCCGCTATTAGGGAAACAGAATCCACAAAGGGGAGGGAACCCAGAAAGGAAAGGGGACAGGACAGTACCTGCCAAAGCGGCCAGAGACCCCTGGGGAAACAAAGACAGAGAAATCAGCAAGGCACGTGGGAAAGTTTAACTGTCACTATTGTGGTGTTCCTGGGCATTTAAGGAGAAATTTTCCAAAGCGTGCCAAAGATGTAAAAGCGTTTGAAGGAGAAATGGCATAGGGATGTCAGGGGCTTTTTATATTGGGGATGGAACATCAAACTGAGCCCTTGATAAAATTAAAAATAGGACTCCAGGAAGATGAAGTGGAATTCTTAGTGGATACCGGAGCCGATAGGACCTGCATACTAAAGATTCCTGAAGGGTGTAATATAAGTAAAAAGGTTATTAGTGTGATAGGGGCAAAGGGGGAAGGGTTTAAGGTGCCCCTAATTGAAAATGTACATGTAGAAGGCCCTAATCAATTTGCAACCGGGGACTTATTGTTAGTCCCAGGTGCCGGACGGAATCTATTAGGACGAGATTTGCAATTACAATTAGGTATAGGTGTACTCCCAGAGGAGGGACAAATGAAAGCAAAGATTTTAACTTTAACTAGTGAGGACGAGAGCAAAATTGAATCAAAAGTGTGGACATCCGAAAATAATAGGGGAAAGATAGACATGAAGCCAATAGAAATAACTATAGAATTCCCCTCTCACCCCATAAGGGTTAGGCAATATGTGATATCTAAGGAAGAAAGGATGGGGTTTAAACCGGTAGTTGATAAACTGCTACAAGAAGGAACTTTGGAAACTTGCATGTCACCTCACAATACCCCAATATTACCAGTAAAAAAGGCTGATAGAACATATAGATTAGTCCAGGACCTAAGAGAAGTTAACAAAAGAACATGTACATGGTTTCCTGTCGTTTCCAACCCTTACACTCTCCTGAATCACATCCCTCCCTGTCACACATGGTACAGTGTAATAGATTTAAAGGATGCATTCTGGGCCTGCCCATTAGCAGAAAATAGCAGGGACTTGTTTGCATTTGAATGGGAGGACCCTGAGACAAGAAGAAAACAACAATTACGGTGGACTAGATTGCCCCAAGGATTTACAGAATCTCCAAATTTGTTCGGACAAGCCTTAGAGGCCCTACTTATGTCTTTTGAACGAAGTGAAGAGATACTCATTTTGCAATATGTAGATGATTTGCTAATTTCAGGACCAGACAAGGAAACAGTTCGGAACACCACTATCAACCTGTTAAATTTCCTGGGAAAAAAAGGACTACGGGTTTCAAAGAAAAAGCTACAGTTTGTGGAACAAGAAGTAAAATACCTAGGACATTGGTTAAGCCAGGGAAGCAAAAAATTAGATCCTGAAAGGGTGCAGGGCATATTGTCCCTCCCCCCACCAAAAACCAAAAAGGAAGTTAGGAAGCTATTAGGGTTACTGGGGTATTGCAGGCAGTGGATTGAGGAGTACAGTAAAGTGGTCAAATTCTTATATGAAAAGCTAATCGGCGAAGATAATATTTGTTGGACGCAAGAAGATGACCAGAGGCTAGAAATAGTAAAGGCGAAACTTATAGAAGCTCCAGTCCTAAGTTTACCAGATGTAACCAGACCCTTTCAATTGTTTGTTGATTCAAATGAAGAGGTAGCCTATGGGGTACTCACACAGGAATGGGGGGGGTCCAGGAAGCGGGTAGCATTCCTGTCTAAATTACTAGATCCCGTGGCCAGAGGTTGGCCAGTTTGTGTACAAGCTATATCGGCTGTAGTGTTGCTAGTAGAAGAAGCTCGGAAACTCACATTTAGTGGAACCTTAGCAGTATATACTCCACATGCTGTGCGATCAGTATTAAACCAAAAAGCCGAGAAGTGGCTCACAGACTCAAGGATGCTGAAGTATGAAACAGTGCTCCTGGAAACTCCAAATCTAACTATTTCCACAAGTAKCCATGTGAATCCCACACAGTTTTTGTATGGGGAACCAGAGGGGAATGTAACCCATGATTGTTTAGAACTAATAGATTATCAAACTAAAATACGGGAAGACCTAATGGAATGTGAACTACCGGACGGGGAAAAGTTATTTATAGACGGATCTTCCCGATGCCAGCAAGGACAGCGAATGTCTGGGTATGCAGTGGTAGATGGGAGAACTATGGGACTGAAGGAAAAGGGAAAACTGCCTAGTCACTGGTCAGCTCAGTCTTGTGAACTATACGCCCTTAATAGAGCCTTGAGGTTACTAGAAGGAAAAGTAGGGACGATCTTTACGGATTCAAAATACGCATATGGAGTAGTACATACTTTTGGAAAAATTTGGGAAGAAAGAGGATTATTAAATTCAAGGGGGAAGGGATTAGTTCATGAAGGACTTATCTTAGAAATCTTATAAGCATTAAGATTGCCTAGGGAAATAGCTGTAGTACATATTAAAGGACACCAGAAAGGGGGGACCCTAGAGATAAGAGGGAATAATTTAGCAGACCAGGAAGCTAGAGATGTGGCAGAAAATGGAGGCGAAAAGGTTATGTTAATTCTAACTCCAGGCAAGGAAGAATTAGAAATCCCAAAATTTAGCGAAGCAGAGGAGAGGGACCTTCGTAAGATGGGGGGGAGCAGGACCAATCTGGAAAGTGGAAACTCCCTGACGGGAGGCAGTTACTTAACAAACCCCTTGCCAGAGAAATATTAGAAGACATGCATACAGAGACTCACTGGGGGACTCAAGCCTTATGTGATCATTTTTTGAGGAATTATGGATGTATTGGGATTTTCGAATTAGCAAAACAAGTTACTAGAAATTTTATAACCTGTCAGAGAATAAATAGAAAGAGTATGAGAAAAACCACACCAGGGGGACGTGAGTTAGCCCTGCGACTATTTCAAAGTATCCAAGTAGATTTTACCGTACTTCCCCAAGTACAGAGATGGAAATATTTATTAGTAATAGTAGATCATTTAACTCACTGGGTAGAGGCTGTTCCAACTGTTAGAGCTACAGCCAACGTGGTATGCAAAACTCTCCTGGAACAAATTATTCCTAGGTATGGAATGGTTAACAAGATAGACTCAGATAGGGGGACACATTTTACATCAAAGATTTTACAGCAAACAACACGAGCCCTGGGGATGGAGTGGGATTTGCATACCCCGTGGCACCCCCAAAGTTCGGGTCGAGTAGAACGAATGAATCAAACTCTAAAAAACACCTTAACCAAATTAATGATTGAAACACAAATGTCATGGATAAGGTGTTTACCTTCAGCCCTGCTAAGGGTCAGAACACAACCCAGATCAGACTTTGGAGTGTCCCCCTATGAAATGATGTTTGGGTTACCCTTTTTAACCACCCAACATAAAACTGCTACTTATGAGGAAGGGGAGGCAAGCGTTAAAAGATATATCACCACAATTGCCCAAACATTGGAAAACTTGCGGACGAGAGGAATGATTCCTCAGACCGCACCCCTAGATTTTAAAATCCATAATATTCACCTGGGGGAATGGGTAATGGTTAAAACGTGGAAGGAGTAGACTTTGGCTCCACAGTGGGAAGGTCCGTTTCAGGTGTTGCTGACAACCGAGGTAGCCATCCAAACTAAGGAGCGAGAGTGGATCCACGCCAACAGAATCAGAGGACCCGTGGAAGAACCTAAGGAGTGGACCATAATATCTATGCCAGGTGATACAAAATTAACTTTTAAGCGTGGACAGGGGGGTGATGAACTGGGAGAACTCAAATAATCCACAAAAGGAATTTAAGAATTGTAAATGATGAAGAAGTAAAACCAAGTTTGTGTCAGTGGTTCCAGATACCATCAGGGCACATCCTAAGGCCCCTGCGTTATTCTCCTTGGGGAGGAACAGTTCCACTCCAAACCGAAGGATCGGGACTGTATCAAACAAAGGGTCCTAATGTGTTTGCATTAGCTTGTGATTTGTATAAAAAAAAAAAATCACATTGTATCCTGACCTCAAGGTATTATTACGACCCCCGCCAGTACCAGCCCACATACCATGTTTAGTTCACCCTAATAGTTGGCACTATAGCTGGGTCAAATATAAGTGTATAATTTGTGAGAAAAATTGGTATTGTATTGCCTATAGGCGACAACCTCGGTGCCCGCAGTGCCGCCCTAGGTACAGACACCCAAATACACCCCGTGAACATCGGCACCGAACAGAGATCGTAACCTTAATTTGTGGGTGGAAACTAGCAATCCCCGATGACTGGGAAATAGCTAAGGAGTGGGAAACCACAATATCTGTGTTGAAAGGATATCAACCTGACAGTCAATATACAGCATAAGAATAATGCAGACTCCTAAGGAACCGGAGGGAGTCATTACAAACCGAAAAATCCAAAATAGGCGACCTTCTTGTCCAAACCATTCCCACTTAAATCATCAAACATGGATATTGTGCAAGTGCTAGATGCTCGAATAAGTGGTATTGTTCCTCAACACAGAGGCATCCCCACTGTCTGAACTGCCGGAGTCATAAAGGACAAAAGGGCCAACAAATTTTGCGGGGGTGGAATTCACCCGCACCTGAGGTTTGGGAAATTCCCAAGGAAAGGTGGGAGCAAAAGTCACACTTATGTGCAGTACGATTTGCATGGACAGAAAGCAAGTGGCGTAAGGAGGGCAAGACCAGGTTGGCCTCTGCACCTGCCTTAAGTAGAGTCCAGCCACGAGCGGCAATCTCAGAGGGCATGGGACGAGGGGGTGTATGTCATACTGGACCTCTGATTACCACCGCAGCAATCATAATTATCGCATGTATCCTTGCATGGGTAACCCCAAGCAATGCGAACCCAGCAAATCCCTGCACCAAGTGCAACCCCCCCATACGAAGGGGGAGTCATGCTTCTTACCTAACCTGGCACACAACAGTAAATAACGCATGTTATTATGAAGCATCCCTAGAAACTTGTAATTATGGGGAACACTCACTATGGGTGGCCAAATTAAAATCCTCAGGGGGACATCAGCTCAAATTACCATGTCCGAAAGGACAGTATGTTTGTTTTACCAAGGAAGAAATGTGGGGCATTTCAGACCGTGGGGGTGCACAAGACAGAATAAAAAAAGGACTCATACAACAGCGAGTGCAAACTCTCAAAAGCATATCAAAACAAACCCAGGCATCCTCAAACCCCCCCTCATCCACAACTCTCTCAGACTCCCCTCTATAAGAAAGTTAAAGAGCAACTAAAAGAGACCCTACCTCTCCCTCCAATAGGTGAAAATCTGTTTATAGATTTGATGGAACGAATAGCGCAAGCATTAAATGTCAGGGACTGTTGGATATGTGGAGGTGCCCTAACCACAGAACTATGACCCTGGAGGGGCATTAGCCTGAATGTCCCTGAGATTCTTTTGTGGAATAACACCAAAATATCTAGGGAACACCGACCTGAAGGGTGGATGCTAAATTCAGGGGTAATGGGTGAGGAATGTATCGGAAGGGAGGGTAAAATAATGTATAAAACTTGGGTAGGAGTAACCCCCTGTAAAAGAATGCTGTTCACAAATGTGACCCACCATTGGTGGTCACCAGAAACCCCTAATGGCTATTGGAAATTCAGTAACCAGCCTAATGAGAGATGTAGCACCCGGAAAAACATTACCTTATTCTGGTGTAAGAGTAACAATGATGACTTTATTAGTCCTTTTGCAGGCATGACAGAATTACATAATTACTGGAGCCGTAGTAACAGTGTTAATATGCCATGGGATGCCCCCGACGGGCTCTTCTGAATTTGAGGAAGAAAAGCCTATACTAAACTTCCCAAAGATTGGAGAGGAGTTTGTACAATTGGAACTATTCAGCCGGGATTTTTCCTATTGCCAAAGGCAGTAGGGAAAAACTCAGGCATCCCAGTTTATGAGGATTTACAGAGGCAAAAGTGAAGTTCAATAGAGACTATCCGAAGGTGGAGTGACAATATAGGAGGTACTCAAAAGTGGAAAAATGATGAGTGGCCACCCGAAAGAATAATAGAATATTACGGCCTGGCCACCTGGGCTCAGGATGAATCATGGGGATATAGAACTCCTATTTATATGCTGAATAGAATAATAAGACTCCAAGTGGTGGTTGAAATTATTAGCAACAAAACAGCCTCAGCTTTAGAATTAATTACTGAACAATTATCTCAAACCAGTGCAATGACTTATCAAAACTGGTTAGC
>JACAXG010000428.1:1240-131994 GCA_018881555.1 Amblyornis subalaris | reverse complement strand
GCCGCCAGCGGCCACCAGCCAGGCAGGGAGAGCTCCTGGCCACCAGGATGAGAACAGCCCCCGTGGCCCTGTGCTGTCCCACCCCTCTTCTCCACACGAGACAGCACCTCGAGCTGTCGGGGGTATCCTGCCCGAGGTGTGGGCAGAGCTTTTCCGTCGACGACRGTATCTTCTGGACCCTGTGCGGACTTGGCTGCGCGGGAGGATGGAGAGCGTGTACAGGCAGCGGTGGTGGCTGGCAGAGAGCTCACAGGGCTGCATCCTGCACACCCTCTGTGTGTATGGGCCAGACGAAGACACTATGATCCATAGCCTGCAGGACATCCTAGAGGAACACACAGTGCCACTGGTTCAGGGCACCGTCAATGTCATTGTTGGGCAGTTCAGCAAGGGTGCCCAGAGGCTGCTGTGCTCTCGCGCTGCCAGGGGTGAGGATGATAGCCCAGCAACCAGCAGCAGCTCCAGCAGCTCCCGCTCCTCCAGCCCCAACAGCTCTAACTCCTCCAGCTCTGAGACAGTCACTCCAGCTGTAGCCAGCATCCCTGCAGTCTCCATGGAGGAGGAGGAGGAAGAAGCTGCCACAAAGGTGGCTGCACCTCTCTGGGGTAACAGCCACTCCCCAGTTGTGCCCGTGTCTGCAGAGCAGGACTGCCTCCAGGAGGAGCCAGAGCAGGAGGCTGCAGTTATGGCAGGTCCCTCTTCCCAGAGCACCAGCCCTGGACCATCAGGTCTCACCCAGGCCAGGCGGTGCTCACGTGGGGGGCCCCAGCGTCCCCCAGGGAGAAGGCCCCCTGACCCCCAGGGCTCTCCCCAGCCCTGCAAGAGGCCTGCCCGCCGGAAGCACTAGCGGGACTTTTACAACACTTTCTTGAAAAAAAAAGAAATAAATTGCTGTTATTTCTTTCACACAGTCTCTGAGCGCTGCTTTCTCAACCTTCTGGTGCTTTCCCCACTGCCCTCGTGCGCCACTGTGTTTGGCTCCCGTGTCCTGTGGGGCACAGCCAGAGCCCCAGGGCCRTGTCGGCAGCACCTCTTCCCACAGGAAATCCTGCTGCAGCCGCACACCCGCAGGGCAGCACATGCCAAAGGCAGAGCAGGCTGCAGGGGCAGCTGGTCTCATCACATTGGGATGATTTCCCAATGCTCCAGTCTCTCTGGATCCCTTTGCAAGGCCTCTTGTCCCTCAAGACAGTCAACAGCAGCTCCCAGTTTGAGATCAGAAGTAGCCTTGGAATGGGGCATTCAGTTTCAGCATGCCAATCTTTTAGAAACCCAGCCTTCTCTCCAGCCAAGCTTCCAGCTGTTGCTCCCTTGGTCAATTCCCATGAGATGCCCTACAGCAAGCCAGGGAGGTCCACCAAACCCTGCTGGGAGCTTGGCTGCACTGATWCAGATGCATTTTATTTATTTATTCCTGCAGATCTGTAGCCTGAACTAGAAGAAAGGGGCTTTTGTGTGGTCAGCAATGAAGTGTCAGGCTGCACCTKGCTGGCACAGTGCCCTTGCCATTCTTCAGSATTCAGGTGGTGAGGACAACTCAGCAAAGCCCTGGGAGGCAGTAGGGGARAAGTAGAGCTGCACTCCCAGGGCACCATTTGTGAATTTGCAGATTTACTTTGTTCAGGGGCCCACATGCTGTCATTTGGAGTGTGTCCTTGTCACCTCAGGAGTGTCCCCAGAATGGAGGCCTGCCCTTTTAATTGTGGCAGTGAAAGAATTCTTGCCAAAACAAAAGGCAGAGAGAATTCCTTCCTGCGTTTGGAGCCCGCCTTCTGCTAGACAGCACCAAGGGGGACCCATTTKACTGGGCAAGCAAGGCTGAATACTCCCACAGGCCTAAAAACAGGTGCAAAGTGTCCTTGTGCCCATCAGCCTCGATGCAGAGGGGCTGCAGAGAGGACAAACTCTGACTTTTCAACCAAAAGGGAAAAACCATGTGAAGGGCCAGGCCTGAAATGCCTGGGACGTGATGGCCTCTGCCAGCGAGGCAGAGCAGAAGTTCTGTGAATAGAAACCAGGACTATCCCCAGGACCCCATGGCAAAGTGTCAGGAGTAGGGATTAGAGATAGGGCCAAGGACGTGTGATGCAGGTGAACAAGRGAGAGYAACATGGAAATGCAGAAATGGAAACCAGGAAATACGATTTCCTTTTTTCTCCTGACAATGTGTAAGAGACAGTCCGAAAATCCCTCATCTGCCTCACGATCATCGACAAGGACAGAGACTTAAAACCCTAAAAAGGAGGGGAGGACCTGACCTGGCCGAGGTGGGATGTTTGCCAAGTGTCACCTGTGGGTGCGCCCACTGAGGACTGGTTCCCCCTTTCCCCCTGTGGGTGCAGCCGCTGAGGACTGGTATGCATTCCTGAGGCAACTAGTACAGATCATGATAACCTGTCCTATGCATCCACTATGGATTTCATCACCTCCTGGCCAGTTGCCTCCTTCCCCCTGTGGGTGCGCCCGCTGAGGGCATTCCTGAGGATTTCCTCACCTCCTGGCCAGCTGCCCCCCTATTCCCCCCGTTTTTGAAAAAGACTATAAAGGGACTCTCTGAATTTACCACAACTAGATCTCCCCACGGACGCCGGCGAGTCTATTGGCAGGACCACGAGGACTTGGTCTCATCCATTGGTGGCTATTCCCCTCTCGCTCTCTCTCTCTCTTTTTCTCTCTATACTTTGTTTCTTTATATCTCTTTTCTCTCTCTCCTCTATCGCATAATCATGTTGTTGGCACTCAATAAAAGTGCACTGTTKATTAAAATTGAAATCCCCTTTGTGTCTTTTGCATTCTGAGATCGGTGAATCGAACCATGACGACCCCCGCTCGTATTAGCGGATCGTGACACAATGTGTGCCTGCAGGGATGGAAGYTCTKCTGTGCCATCCCAGGGTGAAGGAGTCTGATGTCACCAACCTGCGGATGGTGACATCACCCAGCGCTGGATTGGGACCTCATGTCCCTCACTGCTTCTACTGCAGTTCCAAGGAGGCTGAATGCCTTTTGTGCTGTCACTGGGGGTGGAAGCCGATGTCACGGAGCAGTGGAGTTTGACATCATGGGGAGATGCACTGTGACATTGCGCCCCTCAGTGCTTACATTCAGACAGCGGCAGGGCCAGTCTGGCTCCAGGCTGAACTCCTACCAAGCCAGACTGCAAGGCCAAGAGAATCAAGGCAGGCTTCTCTGGTGCTGGGTGGGGCCTGTTCTTGGCAGATCTCGGTGCCAGTCCCAGAGCCATCACTCCTGTTGCCCTGTTCCCACCTGGCTGGGGCAGCCACGCACCGTGGGCTGCTCCCAAACGTGCTGCAGAGCCCAGCTATGGCCTCAGAGACAGATGGCAACTGCCCCATCTGCCAGGACACTTGGAAGGAAGTGACTTCTGCTCTGCCCTGTTGCCACCGGTTCTGCCTGGGCTGCATCCTGCGGTGGGCCCAGAGAAATCCCTCGTGCCCGCTCTGCAGGACACGGATAGAGGCTGTCAGCTTGTCTGATGATGCAGATGAGAATCTGGAGACAGCCAGCACAGCCCCTGAGCAGCTGCCAGCGGCCACTGGCCAGGCAGGGAGAGCTCCCRGCCGCCTGGACGAGAACAGCCCCCATGGCCGTGTGGCATGCCCTCCAGCTCCTCCACAGGGGACACCAGCTGAGCAGGGGCCCTCAGGGCTGGAGTTCCTGGGTGGCCTCCTGCCCGAGGTGTGGGCGGAACTTTTCCGCGCACAGCCGCAGCTCCTGGAGCCCGTGCGGCCGTGGCTGCGCCAGAGGCTGGAGGGAATATTCCGGCGCTGGTGGTGGCTGGTTGAGGCCGCAGAGAGCTCCATCCTGCACGACCTGTGCGTCAAGGGGCCGAACGCCGAGGCGTTGGTCGAGGTGCTGCAGCCTCTCCTGGAGGAACACACGGCACCGCTGGTCCATGGCGCCATCAGCATCATTGTGGGCCAGTGCGGCGAGGAGGCACAGAGGCTTCTGCGCTCTGCTGCCGTCAGGGACGAGGACAATGACCCTGTGGCCAGTGCCAGCTCCAGCAATGCCAGAAGCTCCAGCTCCAGCTCCAGCAGCTCCAGCTCCAGCAGCTCCAGGACCGGCAGTTCCTGGATGGGGGCTCCTGCCAGTGGCCCCAAAGGCTATGATGTGGAGGAGGAAGCCAGCACTTCAGACGCTGCTTTCCCCGGGGGTCCCAGCCACCCCCCACCCGCGCCCATCCCCATGGAGTGCGACCAGCCCCAGGACGAGCCGGGGCAGGAGGTGGTGATGGTGGCAGATCCCCCTGCCCAGGGCAGCAGCCCCAGCCCCTCCATTCCCATCCTGGGCTGGGACCGATTGCYATGGGGACCCTGGCACCCCCTGAAGAGAAGGGTCCCCAATCCCCARGACTCTCCCCAGCCCTGCAAGAGGCAAACCCACTGGCAGCTCTAGCGGGGCTCTTGCAACTCTTTATTGAAGGAAAAAGAAATAAATTGTTATTTCCCTCACATACTCTTTCTCACTATTTTCTCCCTGCAGGGTGGCAGCTGGGGTGGTCACAGGACCATGGCCTCAGCCGGCCTTCAGTGCCCCTCTCTGCCCAGCCACCATCACTTGTGGTGTGCTCTGGTTTCTCTCTGCCGCCTGATTTCGACCAGGGCAGCCTGCAGGGAGTAAATGTTCAAGTTGACAAGCAAGGTCTAGTGCAAGCTTGGTCCCGAATCATAATTTTATCTCTACGTCTCAGTCAATAAAATTGTTTCAGCACACATTTATTGTTATTGATAGTGTTATTGATATTATTATTGAAGGCGTAAGTAATAGCTCTGGCTCCAGACACTATTACATCTTGGAAAAACACGGTATAAAACAATACTCCTGATTTCCTATTAATACCAAAGCTTGAGTTGTCCAATTTGAGGGAATTTACTGAGAGTATATGTCAAGTAGATACACTACCCCACAAGAGTAGGATAAAAATGACTTGTTGCAAAAACAAATTAATATAGTAGTAGTGCTGAATGAGAATCATATATTGAATGGGGACCCACAGCTTTAACAACAGAGGCATCTGTTTTGTTGTTCAGTTTATAAGTGAGCAAATTTTAGAAGCCACATTGCCTTGCAATAAGAGATAAGAAAATCACCTTCACGAGAAGAAAGAAAAAAGTTATTTCAATTTTATAATATTTTAGAATAAAAGGCAAGAAGAGAAGCAAGTATTTTAATTTCTTTAAAGGAAGTTTTTTGAAACAAAAAGCAATTATTTTCATTCTGCAAAGAAAAATCCACTAGCAGGATAGATAATGGACAACTTTGCTGTCAAATATTGCCCTTTTTTTTCCAAAAGAAAGGGAAACAGAATTATTTCTCAGACACTATTTATTTTCCAGAATCAACTCTGCTGTTTCTCAAAGGACTAGAAATGTCTATCTCTGTATTTGAGGTTTAAGGAGACCAGCATTTTATCTGATAGAGAGATTGCAGCACTCTCTGTAGCAGGCTGTGGTTTGGGATGTCCCTTTCTAAGGTGTTCTGTGGAATTTGGTGTTGAGGTGATTGTCACAACCACTTGGAATGGGGCGTGATGTTTGTTGCAAATTCTTGTCAGTCTTAATAAAGACACCAGCGAGGTGTCAGGGAGCTCTTGTGCTGTACTGTAGAGCCATCTTAGCTCCTGCAACCCGCCCACTCTTTAGACTCAAAAGGTTTTGCGTAACAAGCCCTTAAATCTTACAATACACTTCTCAAAAGTGCTGGCTAACAAGCCCTCCATTTTTACAGTACACTTAAGAAGCTCCCATCTCCCACAACAACCTTCTCAAAGCTGCTGACTCACAAGCCACAACACACAGCCACAAGCTCCCCATTCCCACAGCAAACTTCAGTACCGAGTATGGGGTGGAACACGACAGCCGTGCTTTGGCCAGGCAGAGCGAGGCAGGAGAGAAATAGAGGCAGAGAGAGAGAACAGAGAATATCACCAGTCCATACATCCCGCGTTGGTCCTGCCACTTGAGTAGTCCAGAGCTGGGCTGTGAGGAACCAATTCCATGTGGATTTGTCTCAACCGGGTTGTGAGAGTTATGTGGGGGAGGGGCTGTGCTTTCCCCAGGAGGCACCTAGGAGAAGATGCAGGCAGGCCCCGTCTCTAGCGAGACTTTGCCTGGCAGCCATTTCATGTCCCCCATGGACTCGGCAGTCAGGAGGAGACCGCCAAGGGCACGGTGGTCCCAGACAGGCCTCCAGTCAGGTGGTGAAAGGTCTCCATCCGTGGGCTGCAGCCGAACGCTGGACTGGGCCAATGGCCGCCTGCCGGCGAGCAGCCCCCGTGAGGAGCCAGGCCCTATAAAAGCAACTGCGTCAGCAGCTTGGGGGCTTCCTCTTTGTCTTTTTGGCCTTTTGGCTCTTTTGCCCTCCTGCTGGACGCTGCCGGACGCTTGGCCGGACACCTGCTGACCCCCGAGCCTCGTGTTTAGCCTGCGCCCTGCCCTGCCAGCCTCCCTCGCCCACTGCAGCCTTCGCCCGTCCTGGCTCTCTGCATTCCTGCCCGACACCCTGCGTGCTTCGCCCCCGCCTGCCTCGTTCGTGCCTGAGCCACCTGCTTCCAACCCTGCTTCGCCGATCCCGCCCGCTGCCGCGATCCAGCTGCGACCCTGTCCAGGCTGCTGCACCTCCTGGCCGAGCGTCCATTCCCCTCGTGTCCAGCCGCCCGTGCCCGTGGGAGCTGCGCCTGGACAGCCGCGCGTGTCCGGGAGCTGCGCAGGCTCCCCCTGCCGGCGGGACGGCAACAGCGCACCCCGAAGGCTCTGGTGGTAACGCCAGCTTTTCCTCCCTGTCTCCCCTTCTCTCTCTCTCTCTCTCTCTCCTCCGTTCACTTTTCCTTGCCTTCTGTCTCTTTTCTGTTCCTCTTTAGTACACACTTTTCGTTTCCAATAAACGGTTCTCAGTTACAATATATGTCTCGGTTGACTTAATTCTGTCCTGGACCATCCGTCTTAAAAGAACTCCCTGCAGTTCCCCATAGTGGAACACGACCTGGGTAAACAATGAGAGTGAAAGAGGAAAAGAGAGCGAGAGGGCCCGATCCGCTCCCTTTCATAGGTAACCTGGTGCAACCTCTTTTGTAAAGCAGATTTTTTTGTGCCGCTCTGTCAGACGTGCACAGCCAGCCCTTTGAGCCCTTCCCCAGGGAGTTGAGTTGAGGGCGGGGACTGAGCTCAAGTCTCCAGGCACAGCAGGAATTTGGCTCCGGACAGTGCTGCCCCAGCTCCAGGCCCTCTCTTCTGATCACAACTTCCCTGTGACAGCACTCAGAAGGTTGGAGACAAATCACGCTGATGCCTGGCCCTGCACAGTGATGGCTAAGCACGGTGAGAGGATTTCATGGAAGATGCAGTCTAGTCCACCCCCAGACTGGGGCATAATTTGCAATCCTGCTGCTGCAGAGGGGCAGTCCTTCCTCCTTCCAGCAGTGGTGTGTCTGGAGGGAAATGCGTGGGTGCACGCAGCTAAATCAGGTTTAGGCAATCACAGCCTGGGCCGGTTAGAAAAGAATTGCCTTCACCAGGCTCAAGTTGCCCTTCACCATCCCCTCTCCAGTGCATGGTGGTGCAGGTCCCAGTGGGCCTGAGGTGTAATATGGAGTGCAGGGTTAAACAAAATACATTGCTTTCACTGGGGCTGCTTCAGCACAGCCTTGGAAAAAGTTGTACTGGCACAGCAGAGAGGCTTGTGACCTTCAGCACACCACAAAAGGAGCAGCTGGAGGAAAAAAATGTTTTCAGCCATTTCCATTGCCACAGGCAACTAACATTGTTCCTTGCTCTTCAGCCACAGTTCCACATTAGAAATCCTCCACTACAAAACTAAAAGAAGGGGAATCTTGCTCAGTGGTAATGTTGAGTTGTTTTTTTTTTTCAAGTTAGACTATGTCACAAGCCTGGTTTATGGTGACACATGTAATCTGCTTAGTTTGACAGAGGTTGTAGAACTGTGCAAAGAAAATAACCTATGAAGAAAATGAATTTAAAAGAATTCATAAATAAGAATATGTATTGTTGGAGAAAGAAGGCTGTCTCTTGACTGTAGAGGTATCATACAAGGCTCTGCTGACTGAATGAGTATAGCATCATCTGTTTTCCACTGAAGTATCTGTTGAGAATGCAGAATTCATCTTCTGCAGCCTTTGCTTCAAACTTGCTATTTCAGAGGTTGTGCTCATCCCAGTGAAAACAGTCAACTAGGTATTTCTGGAAAGTGAAAGAGCTGTAATTTCCTGGACAAACAATATCAATCTGAAATCCAGTTAGAATCTACATAACCGACATGGTTAGTCCTGGGGTAGGTGACACATCACTGTGTGTGTTATGCTTCAAAATTCTGAGAAGTTACTACTGAAGAGGTCATTTTACAAAGGGTTGCTTTAAGGAAGGAATGGAAATTACTGATGATTTTAGGTTTGGCCTCATTTAGACTTTTAACATTTCAAGTAGTTTTCAGTCATTTATGTACGTAACTTTGTTTCAGCAGCATGTGAAAACTGGTCTGCTATTTCCCCTTTTCACTGAGGATTGCTTATTTTTAGCAAGGGGAGAAATTATTCTTCATCAGAGATTTTTTCAAAGAGATTTAGTAGTGTCTGCGTATCTTTATTTTGAAGATCTTCAGCTCCCCTCAAACTCCTTTGACTGCTGTTTTGCAGGAGGAGGCTTTTGATGAAGATGTCTGAGAGTAGTCAGCTAAAGGGGGTTCCTTATAACCAGCTATCCTCATTTGGATTTCAATATCCTAGCTGTTGCTCATAGCCTGTGTACTGTGTACCATAATGTAGAGAACTTGCAGACTTACTCTCATGTTTGCCCTAAAAACCAAGGCCCGTGGCCTCACCCTCAAACAGGATCTTGTTTACGTCTGACTCTTTCAATTCGCTTGTTCCATTACAATTGTCATAATTATGCTTTGGAAGATTTAGGTAAATCCAATCAAGCACCTGCAGGAACATGATGAGAGATTATCCAGCATATCCAATATTGCCATAATTTGCTGATTAAGCTGCTGAAAAGATTAAGCCCAAGGAAAGACGATATTGGCTGGGTGAAGTATTGTGGGTGTTACTTTCAGCTTGTAAGGAGTTGGTGGTGTTTGATAGCCATTATCTTGAAAGAAGGCTGACTGTCAGCTTGGTGGAGCCTGTGGGTATGTAATTCTTTTCTGGGAATATCTGCAGGAACTTCCAGAATAGTTTGAAAGTTAAGCAGAAACTTGAAGTAGAAAAAGATCTGGAGTTTCAAAGCACAACTGGGATGGGATGCCCTGATTTGTGCACCAGTTTAAGGATGAACATCTGTGTTTGTTTGCAATATTTGTACTCTGCACAGTCTTGTGGATAGGGGAAGTATCTTTCTGACTCCTTGTGATCATCTTTTACTTTTTCCTTGCAAGATTTACTTGTAACCCACAGTTTAAAACCACTGCCTGAATACATGAATATTTGTAGCAAGGTCAGAATACTTGCTTTGTTCAGTTTTGTTTCCTTTTTATTTTTTTTCCCAAATAAAAGAAATAAAAACTCCTATGTGTGACGTTATAGCTATTAACAATGAAAGGGAAAAATATAACTTGGGAATTACAACCACAGTGTCCAATAGTTCTAAAACTTCCACAAAGAAAATAAACTTTGAAAGGTACCTCCCTTTTCAACAGGGCTGGGTGATATATGGAGAGGATTCAAGCAGTGGATCATCACGAACTGAATGTTTACTGTATTTTATGGATATTTCCTCATCTTCATCATCTTTCTAGATTCTTTGTGTCAAAATTTGGCTGCAGAGCATACCCTTGTGAGCATTGCTCAAGCATAATTGCTTTCCCAAGCACTAAATACAAAAGACTGAGCAGTTTATTAGTTTGGAAGTACCTCAATATGGGCAGCAGCAGTTCTGAGGCAATGAAAATGTAACTGATGCTAATTGCCATTGCTTTTATTTATGTAATGACTAATCTGTTTATACAAAGATGCTACTCTTCTGGCAAGCTTCCAAGCTCAGATCCAAAGAAGGGATGAAAACTAATATTTTCTGTGTCCAAACCATTGTCCAAGGTACTTTTTTTTGCCTCTGAAGCACCAGCTTCTACTGGCTGTTTACCACTGTCTTTTTTGTGTATCAGCAGATCAATGCTACAGCAAGAGCCACCACTTAAAAGGCCAGATTATCCTGTGACAATGTCAAATAACACTTTTAAAGTTCTAGTCACAGCAGGATAAATTCCTTTGGACAGCTGGAACTTTCTGCCCAGAGAGCTCCCACACCTCTCAGCTGTGAAGGTGGAAAGAAGTCACTCAGCCACCTAGTTTTGAGCTGGTCCATCGTTTCCAACAGATTCACTGTCTCATCTATGAAAATAACTAGAAATTAAGTTTCTGGACCACTGAAGGACTTAATTTCTAAAGCTCCTCAGGGGTGCACGCAGGTATATCCCTGATACTTGGTAATACCACAATTATAGTGAGATAACTATTTAAAACTCACAACTTAAATCCCATCCCTCATGCCACACTGGAGATTAAATGAAGAGGCTTATCTTTTGCTGTGAGAGGCCGGTCATTAGTCTCAGATGCTCACAGTGACTCTGCTCACTGCTCAACAGATGAAACTGTCTGCAGAAAACAGCTCTGGCTTTGTAAAAATTGTTCAGGCTCAACAGACTGGATTTTCATGATGAAATGAACCTTCAGAGATGTCCCAGCAGCATACTACATCCTGAAAGGAATGCAGAGACACTGGAGTGCACACCAAAAGCTATTTGCTTCCCTCACAGTTACAAATTAACTGAACAGAACTAGGTTTACCCATTTCTGTCTCTGCCTACATTCTGCTGGAGATTCCTGTCTCATGCACAGTTCTGACACTTGGAAGGATGTCAAGTGCAGTTAAAAGGATCTCAGAGGCTGTGGCTGTTTTCTACCAGGTCACGTATTTCAAAAATTTCTCTTTAGGTTGAAGATGCTACTGTACAGAATGTTTGAAAAATGGTATTTCAACTGAGGCAAACCTAACTAGCTCCTAGCAATCAGGGGAAGGCCTGGCTGACAAATGAATTGGTTTCAGATCTTTTTTTCAGTTCTGAAATCTTTGATTCCTTTTGTCTCATCTTTCTCAGTTCTATACAGAGTTGAAAAAACCCCACCAGAACCTAACAAAAACAACAAACCACCCCTCCTTTTTCTAGGTTTGCTAAAGATAACCCTCTTCTCCTAACTGATTTAGCTAAGGAACAACAATTCCATTATAGCAGCAGCTCTGTTTTTGAAGAATCATGGAATCAAAATAGTTTGAGTTGGAAGGGACCTCAAAGCTCACCTTGTTTCAACCCCTGCTATGGGCAGGGACACCTCCCCTATCCCAGGTTGCTCCAAGCCCCGTCCAACCTGGCCTTGAACCCTTCCAGAGATGGGGCAGCCACAGCTTCTCTGGGCAACCTGTGCCAGGGCCTCACCCACCCTCGCAGGGAAGTTTCCTCCTAACATCTAATCTAAACCTGTCCTGTTTCAGTTTAAAGCCATTGCACCTTGTCCTGTCACTATCTGCCCCTATAGAAAGTCCCTCTCCCTCCTTTTTTAAGTCTGGATTTAAACCACACTCTGCTGTTGCTGTTGGATAAAAGGGTGGCAAATGTCTTTGTGTACTCTGTACTAATGTGCTTCATGTCTCTTGTGCTAATAAGGGCTCTGGTCTAAATGCTCAAAACAGTCTTTATATCTGCCCCAGTTAAAACAAGGGGGTTTTTAAAGAATTCTTTCAGTGATTACTGTTTTAGCCTTTTTCCAGATTGCACTGAAGCTTTAGGGACAGTTTCTATTACTAAGGGATAATATTTCTCTTGAAACAAGTAGTGGTTTTTGTTCCAGAAACTGACTGCACACATTTTGCACTGTGAAAATGTTCACATGGAGAAGTAATTAATGGGTTTGAGAACTAAGGTAAGAACTTAAGTTCCTAAACTGACAAAAAATTATGTACTCACCAAAAAAATGCTCCGCTGTAGGCTTGGGTGAGTGATGGCTCAGTCTTGATAGCTGAATATTTTTGCATCAGCTATTCACTGAAATGTTCATACAGTTAGGAAATACAGTTCATTTCCTTGTTGTAAATCAAATATTATGTTTCATAGATTTTGCCCCACATAGTTAAGGTGATCAGTCATATATTTTGATGATAACTGTAATTCCACTGGGATGATATGTTCCTACATTTGTCTTTTTATCACATAATCTTTCCTTCTTCTCTTCCATAGAGCAGAATCATCTCTGTGAACTTCAGCCAGTTGCAACTATGGAATTGTTTTGGTTTTCATCATCTAGTCATCCTTGGATTGTTTAATTACTTTAGGGACCAATGTTCTGGAAATAGCTTCTTAAATCTGCTACCCTACAAGATTAACTCTTTTAGTACCATCTTCAAATTTGTTCTTAGTCATTTCCATTAGGCATGGTGCTTGGAGATGTGATACTTGCACAGAAAGGAGCTAGGTGGCTCAGGTTATCAATTTCTGTTGATAATCATTTTCTATTGATTCCCTGGCTGATTTGTTTCTCATTGCTTTTCCTTTTTAGGTTGCTCTACAATTGATTTAAGATTTGGTAACGTCATCTATTGTAGTCCAAGTGGAGAGAAAATTTCCACAAAATTCCAGGCCACCTGATACCCTTTCCTTGCAGTTTATGCCCTGAAAACAAGAAGCATAAAAATTAAAAAAACAAAGAACCCCCCCCACAAAAAAACCCCCACCCCAACCAAAACTAAAAACAAGCATGAAAAAACTTGCAAAGGTCCATGTTTGTAATCTAACTTTTGTATATGTTTGGCAAGATAAATCACTGCTGAATTCAAGACTGAGCAAAGGACATCTGTATCTTCAGCAGTGCCCATCACTTGAAATTAAAAAAGAGCCTTGCACTCTTCTGTCTTCTTCTTACAGGGACATCTGATGCCTTGGATTTTCACATGATGGGGTTTTTATTAGTTTGACACAGATGGACTAATATACATTGATAGCAGCCTCTCTGTGTGATATATATTTTTCTAATTTTAACAAAAATTCTGTTTTATTGAAATTTTTACATAGCTATTGTATCTCTGTTGTTGGGACTTAAACATTATTCCTTGTGTTAAAGCTTGATTTTGATGCTTTGCACCTCTAAGCAGCTTTATTGATATTTTTTAGGGGATCCTGGACAGATTACTGAGACATGGTACAAAAAAAGTGTTATTTCTGAAAACTGATTCTAGATGTAGGTCCTGGAGATTTCATTTATATTCATCCGTTAAAGACACCATATAGAGCATAAAGTATTCTTCATCAAAAAGAGAGTACTTTCATGCTACTCAGAAATTATTTTTATATGAGGTTTTACAGCCAAACTATATGGCTGCAATAATATTCTCTAGCTGCTTGGATGTTTTTTTAAGAAATGATGTCAGATGCTACACCTATTTCTCATAAATCTGAGTATTTAATACAGTCCCAATTTTGAACAGAAGCTGCATGAGATATTATCTGAGAAGATTTTGGAAAACTCCAAAGCGCTTCTGTGCCATTGCTTCTTTTTTTCTGTCAAAGACAGCTCAAACTTACACGTTTTGCCCCTTGAAGAGCCTCCATGTTGTTCAGGGATCATTGCATAACATCCTAACAGACACCCTTTTCTGCAGCAGAATTTCCCCCTGCGTTAAAACCTGAATCGCAGAGCCCGCTTTGGTTTGTAAATGTGAAAACCTTCATAACAGACTGTTTTCCCCTCTCAGCTGCGAAAATTCCTCCTCTGTCATGCAAAAGGTCTGATGCTTTCCCTTGCAGTAGGATGGGAAGGCTAGCAGGTGCTTTTTCAGTGCATTTGGTTTGAGCAGCAGTTCTCTTTACAGAGTGCTGTTCATTTCCTGTCTCTCCCAGGTATGCTGTTCAAACCAAAGTGAGGTACATATGACAACAGATATGATAACCTTTGCATCCGTCACATTACCAGGGTGGCTGTACAGCTGGAGGGTTTGATCACAATTTGTAGAGGCAAAGATCATCTTCTTCAGACCAGTTGTGTGTCTTGGGATGTGCAAGAGCTCCTCCATACTTGACCCCTAAGCACTGCCTAAAAATATACATCAGGGTGTGCTTTTGTGGATTACTCCTTCTTCATCTGCCCACATAGACGGCCTTTGCAGGAGGACCTTTAGTTGTTCTGTACCGACTGATAAACCAAAGTCCTTCTTCTGTCAAGTTAGGTGCGTTTACTGGACCTGTACTTCCTTCTGAGGGCTGTTAAGGCTCTAGCTCAGCCACATATTCTGATTTCTGTACTCTGCTGCACCCAAACCTGCCTGGATATCTGGCACTTTCAAAGTGATTGCCATAAACTCTTCACCACTAGATTGACCACTGACTTACCCAGACAGCTTAATACAGATATCCAAGTTTCATTTTGCTGCCAGAGTGACAAATTGCATTCCTCCCTCTTCCACCTCCAGATTATGATGGATGTGCTTCTTGGACAAATCTTTTGTCAGATAGATCCATGTGACTCTATCAGTGCAGTTAGTCCTGGTTTGAGTTCAGTAATCCTTGTCAACCCCAGACAAGAAAAGATGATTTCAAATGACTGAAAACTGGTGGTGGTTTGCCACAAAACAAACAAACAGGCATCACTGTCTATTCTGTCTTGATAATCAGTCTCTCATTCTGGTTTTTCCTTTAGTCCTCGTCAATTTAGTGGATGACCTGACATGACATTGCATTATTATTTGGATTTTCCAAAGTTGTGCTCATTGTTTCTCTTTTCTTTATCCATTTCAGAGACAAACCATGGAATTCTTCACAGCTTAACTCCATATCTTGGCCAATTACCTCTGCAAAGGCTAAAATTTGATAATATAGAGGTGTATACATGCAAAGGTAGAGTCTCTCCTCTATATTTTATGTAATGTCTTCTCATTTATTCAGTGCCATCACCCGGTTAATACTCATTGCAGGATGCCTACCTACATCTGTAGCAAAAAATAGAACTTGCAGTGTCTTCTATGACTTTATCTTCCCTACTGGGATTTTAAAGCAAAATGCCCTAATCCCATCACAACGTATGGGGGAGACGAAATCCAAATTTTATCGTTAAAAAAATCAGAAATTTTAGAAACTAATTAAAACATATTTAAGCTTTTCCAAGAAAAGATCAGGAAACGGATTTAAAAGCCAACATGGCAGTATCCAAAGCATCTTCTAGAAGTTCCTTTAGTTCACAAAAGAAGTTTGCCTGTGCACTCAAGGGAGTGAACACTCTTTTGATTAACCTCTTTTTGTTAAGTCTTCTTAAGTCCTTTTGTTAAACCTCTGACTCTCTCAGAGCTTCTTTGACTACAGTGAAACAGCCAAACCTACTCAGGAACTTCCACTGAAACATGATCATTCAGAAATGATTGAAACGTCAGAAAATTGACGTTTTCTTCAATGCCATATTTCCATGGGTTGGGGAACCTAAAGACAATTTTCAGGCTGGATAAACTTCTATAATTCCTTAATTTTTATTTTCATCACCATGCACTGTCCTGCAAGAGCAGCTCGAGCTTGGACCTTGTGAGCTTTCCACTTCAGTTCTGCTGCATTTCTGCTGCTGGGCTGAGTAGTGTCCTACAGCCATGGGGCTCTGCAAGTGGGATTTGTTCTTCCCAGTGTTTGGGAACAGTTCTGGAAATCAGCTGATTTCATCATGATTTCAAGCTGTTATACTTTGTAGCCCTTTCATAGTCCTAAATACACTTGCTTCTTAAGGTTGTGTGTGTATATAAAAATGTGTGTATACATGTATATGAATATATATGTGTATGTATGTGTTTGTGTATATATATATGTGTATGTATGTATATATAGCTATTTACAATCTTTAAATATCTGCTGTAAATATTTCTCACCTGAATTCCAGCTTCTGAAATTCAGGTCAGCTGCATAGGAAATAAACTAAACTAAAAACATAAAAGGAAGAAATACACATCCTATCTCTGCCAAGACTGTACTCTAATGCCTTTAGTCTTTGGGCAGGATAGAAATTATCCATTATTTAGAATTCAGAAATGACTCTTTTTTTTGACCTGTGGTATCTCTAAGGTCAGTCCCATGAGTGCCTGCTCAGACCTTTGTCTTGTTGTCTGTCACCTTCTTAACTTGCAGAATAGATATGGGATGGCTTCACAGGCAAAGAGAGTAAAGATTAATAGAAAGCCACATAGTTTTGTTGAAGATGCTGCATTTTTATCGCTTAGGTTCTTCTTCATTTATATGGCAAGAGCAAGAGGAACTTGACAAAACTACAACTCAATTTTCCAAATAAATATAGAAAGCAGCAAAAGGATCTGTGCATTTTATTTTGGTTTTTTTTCAGCCTATGTGGAATGGCTGACTACTGCCCAGAAGAAAATTCCTCTGGCAGACTCCATTTTCATCCTGAATAATTTTCCATATCAATTAAAGAAATCAAGACCTCTAATGGCAATTTATTTACATACATATCAATATCTCCTAGACCTTGATTTAATAAATTAAAACCTTTGGGCTACTAATTCAATGTCAGTTGCAATTCCTGTGCATTAAACCAGGAGTTTCTTCCATTATTCTCTAGATATTCAACTGAATTAATATGTCATTGTGTTTATAATTAGTAATTCTGGGTTGCTTGGTTTATTATTTTTTTACAGTAACAACTAGACTTTTAAAGTATTTGTTTACCTCTGCTCAATTCCAAATTACTGAGTACTTGTTGCATTTCTGAATTAACATCTGAGTAATATCAACTTTGTGCTTGCAGTGCATTTATAGAGTTAAAACATGTAGCTGAGTCTTGTTCTTATCTTGAGAATACATCCCTGGATCATTCCAATGTAAAGCCTGGACATAAGAATGATTTTTATTAGGCTGTCATGCATGACATAGTTGCTATATAGATAGCTGATATATCCCAGGAGACTGAGAAGTAAATGGTTACGGAGGTGCAATGATAATGCCAACAAAAAATAATAGCATCATGTAATCAAATATTCTGTATATAGTAAGAGTGCCAAGGAAATTTTTTTTTTACTCACAGTACCTGTGTTTTATTGGTACCAGTTTGAAATAGAGAGGAAAAAATGCCTCTGGATGGATGAGCTGAATTTGTGAAGAACTTACTGTGAACAAAAGTCTGAAGAGTACCAGAGCATTATTACAGGGGTGGGAAGCCATGTTGTGTGCACATGCATCATGGTTGATCATTTCTGGGTGTCTGTCCAAAAAAAAGTCTCTGTGAAGCAAAGCTCTTAATAAAATTAGTGTAGCTAAGACCTTGAGGCAAATTACAAATTGCCTTGCAGTCCTTTTGGTCACAAAAGGATGAATGCCTTTAAATTGAGGGAGAAGAAAGTGTCACTTATAAATTGTATTCCCTGCTCACTGCAGGGGGGTTGGACTGGGTCCCTTCCAAATTAAAATTTTCTATGATATATATATTTTTTAAAAGTCCTGAGCAGTTTAATTTAGACACTTACTCTCAGTGAATTGTCTCACCACTTTCTGACATGTGGTACAGACAGGAACAAAGGGACCTGTTGGAGAATACACCACCTTTTTTTCCTCTTCCACCTCTTCTGCAAAGCTTGTACTTATTTTTTGGAAAATAGATATATTTCTATTAATGGTTTATGTAGAGAAAGCTATATGCTGCTATTGAAAATATATTAGAACATTGATACTGACACTGAGTAACAGGGTGGAGGAAGGAAATTTTAAGTAGGGAAGAAATGAGAAGTGTTTAAACAGACTCAGCCTTGTACTTGAAGGATGAAAATCGGTGTTTTGCCTCTTGGTGTCACTGCAGCACATAATATTTGCAATAACTGGCCCATGTTACTGTAGGATTTGAGTTTGGGTTTTTTTTTATCCTTTGGTTTGTTGCCGTTTTTCTTTTGGGGGCTTTTTTTTACTGTAGCCACTGCACCTGTTTTTTAACAAGTCAGAATGAAAGGTAGCGATTAAACTGAGAGCTGCTAATAGCCCTCAGATCTGCCAATGAATTTTGTTGAGCATTAAACCAGCAGTGTCAAGCCTCAGGCACCACATTGGTTTGGAATGAACTGATTCAGAGATGGATAGGAATTACACAATTCAGGGTTTAGGAATCTGTCAAATCTATTGTAGTAATTTGTGAACTTGGTCAAGTTCACAGTACTTTCCCCCTTACATCTATGCCCTTTCCAATTCTGCTTAAAAATAGGTATCTTCTGACACTTCTATATAAATCTAATCTCTGTGATGTGGACAGCATTTCACATAAAAACTGTTTTCTTTAAAATGCTATTCAGACTCTAAATTTATTTCAGGCAGTGATTTTCTCTGTGCTGTGTACAGTGCATGTCTTGCCCTATGCCTGTAGGCATTGGAGCTAAATTTTCTGTGAAGAAATAAATAAAGGAAAAAAAGAAAATTCTACACTGAACCAGGAGCATCCTGAAATAGAGGCTGATAGATGAGCATGTGCTGTACCAGTGATGGAGCAAATACATTTCTTGGTGTCTCTATGCAGATGGCTGCAACTGATTCTTTAATTTGCTTCTGCTCTTTTCCCTGCTATCTTTCCTTACCTACTATGTCTCACTGGCCTCATCTCTTTGTTGAACATACATATTTTTGTACTTTTTCCCTCGCCAGTTTCAAAAGTAAAAAGGAAAAATGAAGCCTCTAGCTGAAATATAAGATTAATATTGTGTGGATCAGATTTTCTAGCAAAGTGATTTCCTTGTTCTTAGTTGGAGAGGAAATTGTCACCCTTGGTTTTAAACCTTTGCAGGCTGTCAGTGCAGTGTTTGAAAGTACTGATAGTGGAGGATTTCTGTCACCAGACAGTGCAAGGGAGGCTGAAGAGTGAGGGAATTAAAGCCCACTACAATGACCAGTGTTCAACATAATCCAATTTCCAAACGAGACAAGAGAGGCAGTGTGGTATTGGCAAAGGTGCTGCACCTGTGAAACTGGTAAACTAGATATCAAACAGAAATTATTCCTGCTCATAATCTCTCAACAGAAAGAAGCAAGCCGAAGAAACACCATTTACACGCTAAAATACCAACTTGCTCCTCCTGAATCAATCAAATCAATCTGATTGCTGTTGCTTTATAGCCCTGCAGCAATGTAAGATAATGTGGCTTCAGAGTGTGCATAAAGATAATGCAAACAGGGAAAATTGGTTTGCTGGGTCTTTATTCCCACTTCACCCACTGCAATCCCCTTCCCACCAACAGGGGGAGGAAGACTGGGAAGGAAAATGAAAATCAGTTGAAAACTCACTGTCTCCTCTCTCTGGGTAGGCAAAATACATAAACACATGTATAGAAATAACAAGTGCTGCAGCACTCCAGTGTCATGCATTGCTAAATGTCGCACAATACTCAAAACGTTGTGATACTTGCAGCAAGTTATACAAGCAGTAAAATTACAACTTGGTCATTTACAGCTTAAGAAATACATTTTCAGGGAATAAAACGGAAACATAGGTTGATGTTTGGATTTAACAGAATTTTGTCCATGCTACAGAACCTTTTTATCAAAGAATATAGAGCCTAATACTGTCTCCATATCAAAGCATGAGAGGCAGAACCAGAGCCATTCTGATCTTGAACAGCTTTAGTCAAAATTACCTTGAATCAGTCTGAATGATTTTAATGTGTCATGAACCACATAAGTATAAAAATAGTCACAGCGATTGTCCAACTGTCCTGCAAAGATAAATGAATGAAAGATGAATCTAATGAGAGTATTAGATTATGACTACTAAAAAGTGTTCAAAAGCCTTGAAACATCTTTAAAATTGGAGGAAATGTGTCACTAGGAAAAATGAAAATTGAGCAGCTATAAAATCTGCATAATCATGTTGGTCTGACACGGTCTTAATTACTCCAATTTAGAAATTACCTTGTCAGACTGTACTTTGGAAATACGTTTTAAAAATATCAGACTAAAATTTCTTTCTGAAATTATTTAACACGGAAGATCATCATGAATCTTGCAATTGCTCTGCTTGCTTGTCTGAACTCCTGGAAACTGTAATTTAAAAGCACAGGTGCATTTGAGCTCAGTATATTTATACTGAACTTATCATGATGGTGTCATTGCTAAACCACTAAAATGAAATAAATTACTTGGGTAAATATTTTTGTCTCTTTTTTTTCCAAAGAAATGATATGGTTCCCAATAAAAAATTAAGTCAATAAGCATTGTGCTATTCAATATTGCATTTCAACAAATGTAATTATTATTAAAAGATAGAAAATATTTTTTTGAGTGGATTAGCTAACTGGAGACAGTAATTGCTTTCCCAAGTTTCCTACTGTTCATGATACATATGGAAAAATATTTTTCAGATTTTTTTCTTTCTTTCCCCCACATAAAATTTCTATCTGTAGTTGTAACCTTGCAATAGTTCCAAACTGTGCCAAAGTATTCAGGTAGACTGAAGAGTAGGTTTTATTCTCTTAACTCTTCTGAGTGACAGTTTTTACCCAAAACTATCAATTAATTCATTACTGTCACCTATAAACACACAAATTCTTCCCCTTCCCCTGAAAGTGTTCTGCAATATCTGATCCAGCAGAAAATTTCTTGCAGGAATAAATATGAGTAAGTATAAATGATATAATATACATTGTATATATAATTATATATCTTAAATATGAGTATATATAATATGCATATATTCACACACAGATGAACAATATGTCTAGGCAGTTAAACAAATAAGGTGGGTGTGTTAAACAAATAAGGTGGGTGTTCTTTTCAGTCCTGAAGAAAATTCAGTTCTACCACTGATATGTCCAACATTGTAAATGTCATCTTCATTTCCTAAATTAGCCATGCACCTGGAGTGATCCCATTAACAAGGCCAGCATGCCTCTTAAATTAAGTATTAATTTAACTTTCATTAAGTATTAATTTAAATCAACAAGGAACCACAGTACACATGAAACTTTGCAAGCTGTTCTGCTGAAAGGAGCAGATTAAAAGTTAGAAACAGAAGTAAACAGAAACAATTAACTGGAGTTAGCAACAGCCTTTGAGCCTCTCTACTTTAAGAGGTTTTGTAAAAGACCAGATTCACTTGGGATGCTTCCTTGCCTCTGGCTGACTTTCTAACAAGCCAGGAATATAGATAATATAGAACATTATAAAGCACTGTAACTGTGGTAGGCTGTAATTAGTGATTAAAGCATCGTGCTGGTAACTCAGTTAAAGATCCAGGCCCAAGCACACAGAGCTCTAACTGTGGGTGTTCTTACATGAGTTAAGATGCTAAGGCTGAGTGTGCATTTAGGACACAGCTGGGATATCACCTCACCCACACATCCAAGTGTTCTCTGGGACAAAGGAGTGGGAGTGGATCCCTTTAGTTTTGGAGTTCAGGGTAGTGAAACCACTGCTTTCATATTGTAGCTGTGTCAAAACCTCATTAGAAGGTCTGAGAAAGGGCATGAGGAAAGCCTTTCCCTGCGTCAAAGGATGGACATTGTCCTGTGTGTGAGGCTTTGAGGATCAGGGGAAATATTTACACAACTGTAAGCTGGCAGGCTGAGCTGCCTCATGCCTGATCTCCCAGCATAGCCAGCAGAGTGCACAGACACAATTTAGGACAAGGCACATCTTCCAGGACTGTACTGCAGCCAGACAGACTTTGTGAGTTATGCAGGAAATGGAAATAAGTCCCAGCCCCTCATTTCTGTGGAAGTGCCCTTTAGTAGAGCTATAAACATCCCGAATATTTTGGCTCATGAAAACCTCTCTTTTACTTTGCAGACTATGGTTTAAGATTCTGAAAGGAGAGGAATAACCCTTCTCAAACTGAAGCAAAATATATGTAAGTGATAGGGGACATGTCACTTAGGAGACTTGTGGAAGAAAAACGAAGTTTCCAAAATCAAGTGTAATAAATATGTTTCTTGCTGTCAGTGTGTGTATATAACAGCTCGGAGACAAGAGAAAATGGAACTGCACATCCAAGAGGAGAAAATGTGTTAAACACTAATCCTAGGAAAACAGACATCAGGAAAAAATGATTTTGCATAGACCATCCTAAATCTTCCATTTCAGCTCACAGCCCAGATGAAGACAGTATTTTAAGTAGTAGAACAAACCAAACCCTCAGGTCTGTGTTCAGAAAAATTCTAGACGTGCTTTAGAGCAAGGAAACCCTTTCTCCTCTCACAGCCCAGTGCTACAACTGCTGCTACGGGATGTGCAGCCCATTTAGAGCTGCCCAGGCAATAAAGGCACCATCCAGACCCTGCATCTGGAGGCTGATGTGCTCTAGGAGGTGCTGGCAGAGCTGTCATTGGGACATAATTCACAGCCTTGCCTGTCCAGCAGAAGAGTTCAGTTTCAGTAATTTTTATGTCCCCTTTTTGGAGAAAACCATAATTTCATATATTCTGCTTCACCTCAGCAATCATAGTTGCGTCAACAGGTCTCTTGAAAGGAAAGAAAAAAAGTAGGAGTGAGAAGAAGACAGAGAAGAAAAGAGAGGAGATAAAAATTGTTTGAATATGTACTGAATCTTAGGTACTCCTTCTATTCAACAGCTTTTTTCCTCATGTGATCCTTTGGCTTTTGTAAGCCATATTCCCAATAGTTTTGTCTTTTCTGAGTGGGGCTGCGCTGTGTTGCCTAAAAAATATGAAAGAAAAAAAATCCTATGCATTTCTCAGTAAAGAGCATCCAAGCTTTGTAAGTGTAATGAGAACAGTGGGTGAAACATACGGCATCTCCTCAGATCTGAATGGAAATGTAGCACAGCAGACAATACCAAATTAGATATGAGAGGTTCAGATAGCTGTCAGGAAATGCAGAGTGGATTACTTTTTTTCACCTTGAACCAGATGAAATACATTTGTTTATCCATCTGTGGAATCCTAAATTATTTTCCAACCAATCTGATCAGAAATTGTGTCTGGGTTATGTTACAGGCAATCATGATGATTCGCTTTGTCTAGACCTCATCAGGATAATATGTGATATTATCCATAACAGATTCAAGTTCTCAAATATTCTTTTTCTGGTCTCCCAGGGACTTGCAACACTTGCAGAATTTGCAGAATCCTAAGTATAAATGAATCAACCTTTCTCAGCCCAATAACCTAAATCAGTGTCTCGGTTTTGAGACAAATTTAGGAGAGAGACCCTTTGGACTGAGTCTTTCTCTTCAAAAACAGTTCCAAAACTCCCTTTTGCACCAATACGAAATGACTACCAATAGACGAAAGTGAAAAAAAAAAAAAAATTGAACAGTTTATTAACAAACAGAATACCTGCCCACCAGGCAACGGAAAAATCAAAGACAAATACCTGTTAAACACTAAACCGTCGGAGCCTACTTCCCCGCACACACAGAGAAATAAAGCCCCAAAAAAAGTGTCCAGAGTTTGGAAGTAGTGTAGGAGGAATGCTCGTCTTCCCACACGCGATCCAAAGATGGCGGCCTTCCATGTGGAGGAGCGCAAGACCCCCCGTCCCCACGGAGAAGTCTTGCAGCAGAGAGGAAAAAAAAATTAATTCCGGCGGCTACCTGATGTTGATTTTCTCCCTCCCAAGGGCAATTACAGCAGGCGAAGACAAAAACAGCTGGGCGGGAGCTCCCCGGTGTGCGTTCTCTCCCCGGCTCGACTCCCCGGGGCTTGGGACAGGGTGCAGCCCCTCCGCTCTCCGCTCTCTCTCTCTTCCACCAATTCTCGAAAAGCAAGCTGCTCAATTCAGTTCGTTGAAGCGCCGGGCTCCGGCGGGAGTGGCCCTGGTCCACCCTCTCTGGCCGCAGCCGCCGCAGCAGAGCAAGGTAGCAGAAAAATGGCAGAGCACGGCAGAACGCAGCAGAGTGCGGCAGAACACCAAGCACCTCGGCTCCTCTCTCCGACGCAGCTCCGACGAACTCTGACCCCGGAACCGGAAGAAGGGGCGGGGCTGCATGCCTCTCGAACCGGAAGAAGTGCAGCTGACATTCTGGCCCCCCATACCGGAAGGGAACGAGCAACATTTCGGTCCCCCAAACCCGGAAGTATCTCGGCTGGGGTCATGTGATACTCCTAAACCGGGAAAGCGGGAGGAAAAGGGTTTTCAGAACAAGAAAACAATGAGAATTCTTTGGGCATAAGCAGAGGATCATGGAAAAAGTTATCATCATAATAGATCACTCCAAGACAATAAAAAAAGTTCTGTGGCCTCACAATATGGTTTTCAAAGCTGGGTAAGTCAAGGGATATTTTTAATTTTTGGCATTTGTCTGATGACATTTGTCTTTTAATGAAACTAACCTATTTTCTAATGTGCTCTGCACTGAATGAGGGAGAAGAGACTTTCTAGCTGATGTGAAAGCTCCTGTTTTCACTGGAGTCATACTCTGCAGTCACTTTGACTGCAGTTACCTGTATTAGCCAGGGCCTTCAGTGCATCTTCATATTGATAGCAATCATGAATTATAATTTCATGGAATTTCTAATGGAAGCATTAAATAAATGGAAATAAGTTTCTAATGGAACATATTTAAAGTGAAAATACTTTGAATAATTAAAAAAGTGAAGTTGAAATTTGGTTTCATTTAAAAAGTTATTTAAAAAAATCCTCCAGAGTACTTCACTTAAAAATTCCCTAAAATGAGCTGTTTACTATTTCATGATTTAAACTTTGCTCATCATTAGGTGTGAAAATACTGCCAAACAGCAAAACAATCAGGCAGAAAAAAGAAAGAGACATGTAGATCACATTGATTAAGTAAATGTAATTTAATGTAGAGTATGCAGCTGGACCATTCGCCCTATTTTTCTTAGCTGAATATGCCAATATTATATTAATGAACGCACTAACTGTAATTATATTCTTTAACCCGAGCTTCCTTAACCTTCCACAAGAACTGTTCCCTGTAATCTTGGCTACAAAAACTTTACTTCTTTCAGCAGGATTCTTATGAATTCGTGCCTCCTACCCTCGATTTCGATACGACCAACTCATGCACTTACTATGAAAAAACTTTCTACCTCTAACCCTAGCTCTGTGCCTCTGACACACTAGCCTACCAATCTGCTACGCAGGCCTACCTCCTTATCTAAGGAAATGTGCCTGAATAACCAAAGGGTCACTATGATAAAGTGAACATAGAGGTGCACCAGTCCTCTCATTTCCTAAGACTTAGAAAAGCAGGAATTGAACCTACACAGGAGGGATCAAAACCCTCCATACTTCCTTTATATTATTTCCTAGTAGGGTCAGCTAAACAAAGTAAAGATAATGAAGTATGAGTTATTGCTGTCACATGCAGCCCTTTCCTTTCATGAAAGAAAAAGGAAATTTTGACTAGAAGGACTGTTAGCTGGAAAAAAGAAATCTGGGATGGGAGAGAACAATGTGTAAAACCAGGGTACCACTAGTAATGTGATTGTATAAAATGATGCAGTTCTGAAGAGGTTCCTAACTTTGTATCATGAACAATTTCTGTATAAGCTCACTTTGACAGTCTAAGCTTATTTAAAGATGCTTTTTATGCTGAGTACTCTCCCTTTTTCCTTAGGCAGAATGAAAACAAACAAACAGAGAAAAACCCAACAAAACTCTCAAACCCAGCAGTTTTAACAGTTCTTCTGCTAATTAGGCAGTAATTCAATTGTGTTTACACAATTTTCTGAGGTCAATCAACCACTGTAGGAGATCTAGTGCAGTGTACAGCATAGATAATGAAGATAGAAAACATGTTTTAAATTACATGAAGATTTAAAGAGCTTTCATTCCGTGGTGCTCAGAAATTCACTGATGGTTAGAAAAATAGTGAAAAATATTAATTCATAGAAATTTAGGCAAAACTCAGTTCCAGTTTAAAAGATGGTTAACTGTCAACATCCAGAAATCAGATTTTTATTTTGTAGGCATGATGCAATTTTTAAGCAAAGATTAAGTAACTAAAAACTAGTTATCGGCCTGTTCTTGGGGCATTTTTTATTTGACACATGAAGTGATTTACAGAAAACCTCCCTGATCCCAGCAGGTTTGTATGGGTACATTTTCAGTTATGGTTAAATCTCTCTTCTCATCTTTTCAACATTTTATTTTATTGCACCACATAACCTGAACAATCCCATTACGCACTGCATTCATTTTTACAAGTTCAGTTTTTCATAATTAATATGGATCCCTTATGTCATGACCTTGTTCTTTATCTAAGCAAAATGCTGGAAAGAGATTGTTGCCGAAGACAACCCAGCTCCCTAATTGAGAAGAATCCAGGTTTTACAGTCCGATGGATTTCTTTAATTAAGAGGAGTGAAAGCCATACATTATTCTCTAATGTAGCTGATTTAGAACGGTTTAAGAGACCAAAATTTAACTCTGAAGTCTTTTATCTATTGATTAATACACACCAATCCTCTTTATTCCCTTCAGCTGGGCTAGGGCACTTGTGGTTAATCACTGCAAGTGTCATGATTCATAATCCCACGACTTTTCGAGCACAAGAAGTCAGTGATCTAGAAATTCCAATATGATTTTCTTACCAAATTGCATAATCTCTACAGCCAAGCATAACTGAGCATGAAGAGTCATGGTTGCTTTTTATTCAGGAAAGCAGAGACCTGGGAGGACCAAGCAGAGACAAGCCTTCTCTGAGGATTAGCAAACAGTTCTGAGTCCTCAAGGGCAAGGGGCAGTGAAATAAAGGAAAGAGGGACTCTGTCAGTTGTTGAACTGGGCTGTAACACTGCAGGATGCACGTATTTCTTTTATCTGTGACAAACCTCACTCTGTTTAGGAGCTTCTGAATTTCTGGGCTGGAATGCCACTTCCACAGAAACTTCTACTGATGAATTTGGGTTAGACTGTCCAGTTAAGGACTGATTCAGAGGATGCATCTAACAAAATCAATATATTTTATAAACAATGTCCACTTCCTATAAACAATTGGTTTTGTTTCCTATTATTCCAGTATAGGTTCAGGGGAAAAAAAAAAGCAGACATGCTCTTGCTGAGCCTTACTTCACTATGTCTTACTTATTTCTGCCCTGAATACACCTGGAGAGTTTAGATGAGAAGCCAAACATGCTATTGCAAACCTCATCACCAATTTTAAAGAAAGGGACCTGAATTGCAACATACTATCACAGGGCTTGGCAGTAACCACTCCCATCAACCCCAAATTCAGCTATTTGCAGTGGTTTTTCAGTAGGTGGGTAAGTAATGTTATTTTCTTGAATCCTCACAAATGGTTCTTTGACAGTATTAGACTAGTGAGGGCACAGGCAAAGACAAGTGATATGGCACCTGTTTTATGTGATAATAACCCAACATTCCTATATTCATAAAAAATTCCTAGCTAGATTTCTTAGCCCAATACAGAGCAGAGAGAGGAACTGGGGCTCTTGGGACAGGGTTTTAACCTGTACTTAACCTCTAGTACCTGATACCGAGAGTCAACCTGAAAATGTGCACAGACTAAGAATTTCTATCTCTTTCTTTGTCCAGGCTAGGACATGAAAAACAAAAATGACCACTAATCCACACGTAATGCCATTCTGCAGTGACCACACTGAAAAGGTACAAACAAAAAAAACTTGATGTTTTCAAAGTGCCTTCCCTTTCTTTTTTGCTATTGTTGTGGTTTAACCCCAGCCAGCAGCCCAGCCCCTTGCAGCCCCTCACTCACTGCCCCATCAGCAGGACCGGGGAGAGGGTCAGAAAGGTAAAAGATGGAAAACCCCATGGGTTGGGATAAGGAGAGTTTGATAGGGAAAGCAAAAGCTGCTCACACAAGCAAAGCAAAACAAGGAATGAATTCCCTGCTTCCCATGGCTGGGCAGGTGTTCAGCCATCTTCAGAATTGCAGGGCCCCATCACACAGAACGGTGATTTAGGAAGACAAACCCCATCACTCCAAATATCCCCTCCCTTCCTACTTCTTCCCCCTACTTTATACATTGAGCCTGAGCCACATGGTCTGGAATGTCCCTTGGTCAGTTGGGGTCACCTGTCCTGGCTGGGTCTCCCCAGTATGAGGAGCAGCAAAGGCCTTGGCTCTGTCCAATCCCTGCTCAGCAATAACAAAAGCATCTCCGGATCATCAACCCTGAGTTCAGCACAGATCTGAAACAGAGCCCCACACCAGCCCCTGGGAAGAAAATTAACTCTACCCCAGCCACATCCAGCACAACATAAATGTGAAATTAAGACAAAATAGGTTGTGAGGGGAATTGTGGAGTTTCCATCGCTGTAGGAATGAGGCCTGAAGCCATGAGATACCTGGTGAAGGGGTTACTCTGGGCATGGTGATCCTGCTGATGGGGGGAGATGGTTGTCAGGTGGAGGCTGGATGTCCCTGGTCGCTGCCAGCAATGATGCCAACATGTTATGGTTCTGTTCTGCCCTTGGGACACTGTTAATATCTCTCTTCCACATGAAAACTGGCACAACAACCACTTAAGACCAAAATTCTAACTGGATTAAAAGATTTCAATAAAACTGTTGGCTGATCCTACCTTTATATACCAGCTAGCTGAAGTTCCAAGGTTGTCTCTAGCCATGTGACAGTAGAAACTATCTGTCCTTTAACAATTCAGCATTTTCCTTCTAGCAGTAATCTGCAAATAATTCTTAGCTCTGACTGCCAGTTTCAATCTGGAATATTTGGTGATTCTTCTCATAAATATAAATCAAATGTCTATGTATTTTTTAGAGGCATTACTCTGCATTTTGTAGATTTGAAGTAAAAAAATATTCAGAGTGCTTAGAAGTCTATAATTTCTAATCTATTAGGAGATGAGAGACGGTTAAAAATCCTCTGTGGGTTTGAGATGTCTGGGCTCATGTGCAGGTTCTCTTGTGAGTTTCCAGTGTGATCTTGAGAAACACTGTTACAATACTTAACAGCTGCAAAACATGCATGAAAAGTTTTGCAAATGTTTATTACAATATGCACAAAAAGTTACGCTAACAGAAATAAACCCATTCTTATAAAGTGTCCATAATAAAACCATATATTTTTTTTAATATTGATTTCTTGCATAACTTTTAAAAAGGTTTTATTCTGAATGAAATGTTCTGGATGAAAATATAAACCTAAAATACAGAGTCTGTGAGATATAGAAGATGATTTTTTTTTTCCTTGTAAAAATATAATTTTTTTTCCTTGTTTGAGTGGAGAATATCTTTAACATTTGTGTGGTACAACCCATTGGGAGTGAGAATATGTGTAAGAGTAAATTCGTGGCACAGTAACTGATGATCAAAGTTAAAAACAGAAAGAGGAAACTTACATATGAATCAAGTGTACAGTTTTCATTCTAAATATTGTGTAACCCTTGACTAAGTTTTTCCTTCACTATTGGCAATGTGCTGAAAAGTTCACTGAAAAGAAGTAATAACCTGGGTATATTACCAATTGTTGCATGTGAGGTCGTTTCAGTGTTCACCCTATTTCTAACAAGATCAACACAGGCTGCAGTTTTCCTGAGCTACCACTACTGTATGATGCTAAAAGCATGCACGGAATATCTTTTCATGCACTTCAACTTAAGAGTAGAATTCATTGCTACAGGATATTGTGGAGAAAAAAAGGCTCAATAAATTCAGAAGAGGTTTAGACAAGTTCACAGAGGGCATTTGCATCATGGATTGGTGAATGCAACAGTTCAGATGCAACACCCGGGTTAGAAATCTCTTAAAAGCCACAGCCAGGAGAATGTGTCTGGAGGAAAGATCATTCCATGTTTGATCTTTTGTTTCTACTCTTCTCCTAGGGCAGCTGACTAGTGATGAGCACAGATGTGCATATATTCAGATCCAATGCCTGCTTACATCATACCCATATTTGATTTTTAAATTGTAGAGTATTGAAGGTTAGTGAATTTTATTTTCAGGGCAAGTTTTGCTGGGACAGCAGCATCGCTAACTGTGGTCAATTATACTGTGACTATAATTGTCAGAATATGAAAGAAAGAAAGCCAAACAAAGAGCTAAAGCTTTATTGTTTTTTTCATTCCTTCTTCATGCCTTGAATATATTTTGAAAGTTCCTTAGGGAGTGCAAGGTTAGCCTTCTCTCAGAGATGCACTGAGGGGTGTATTCATTCAGACAAACTATTAATGCAGAGTATGGTAAATTATAAAGAGGGCAAATAAAAGCTTTGTCCTCTGTAACACTCAGCCTGGTCTACAAAATAAAAGTGTCAGGCCAGTCTTCAGAAGCCTGCTGCCAGTGTAAACCCTGCTAAATCTGAGTAACACTTCTGGATGTACCAGTTTAAGAAGTTACGGGAAAGTGGGAGAACCACGAAAGTGGAAAAAGAACTGTGAAGAAAATTGCCCATCCACACTGAAGTCCAAAGGAAGACTGTAGCTTACACAAGACTTAGTACCACTGTTATGCCTCCATTCACACAATTGCAGCCACAGAGATTCGATCTGACTGCCTGAGCTACAGCAGTGCAGTGCAGGATTTCATTCTTTTTGGTTGTTTATAGGTCCATCCCATCATGATGATGTCTACAGTGGTGAAAACGCCACGCTGGCGAAGGAAGGAAAATAAAAGCTGGATTTTCTAGCAAGCAAATCAAACTTACAACAGACCTTTTGATAGTGGCTCTACATATTACCTTCTCTTCTGCAGTCGATACTCCTACCTCACCATGGCTGCCATCTGAGCACCTCAGGTACTCCAAGCAGGAAATTCCACTGTCAGATTGCTCCTGCTGTTTTACAAAAGGCCTGCTGCTGTTTACTGCTGCTTCCCAGGCTCTCTGTTCTCCTTGGGCTTATGTTGCCATTAAATAAGAGTCAGAGTTTCTTGCACATATGGGCTGTGGAGTTGTGCCACTGATGCCAGCAGTCTATTCTGGCTGCTTCCCTCTGAAGGGTTTGGGGAGATGTTTGCAATATTGCAAGCTATTGCTTTAAATATAACTAAAACTGAAGACATAAAATTAGGAGATCCAGAAATAATGCTGGCAAACTGAAAATAGCTGAAGGGCTGAAGTACAATGCTGTTTTTTTCACATCCTGCTGCCTACGAGTATTTCCTTCTTGTTATAAAATAGTCTTTATCTAATAGGTGTAGGTTAAAATAACTGTTTTAAAAGTAAACCCAAACCTATCTTTCTTTATATATTTTATATCTTTATATACATATATTTATATGCATTTATATATTGTGTATATATGAAAGTAGAAAACTTATTCCTGGGGGTTGTTTTTTCCTTTTTTTTCTTTTTTGGTGAGTGCCTACAATAGAAACATTAAAAGATAGTAGTAAGGTAGCACTCTTTAATGTTTTCAGAGAATCTCATCTGAATGGAACAAAGAATAAAACAGGTTGTTACAATCCAGCCATAATTCAATTAACATTAAGAGTAAGACAGCATCCAAGTTCTCCACCCATTAGAAAGCACTTTCAGGATAATGAATTTTTCAGACTACCAAACACTTGGAGACAAAACGTTTCACATCACACTTTTTGGAAGAACGAATAGTCTCCAAAATCCAGACAATTTTATACTCAGGAGGAACAAATATCTGAAATTTCCCCTAATAGCAGGAAGAAATATTCTTGTCTGTAATGACTTAAGATTGCTTCTGGAAATCCTGGTATCGTTATTTTGGAGAAGCAAGATCTGATATGGAATTTCTGAAGCATATGTCTTGAGTTAGGCTCCTCATTTGTACGATTCCCACCTTGGCTCAGATACCCCTTAGTCTGGTTCACTAATTCAAAGCACAGATTATCTGTTGGCATAACAGAGCTAAAAGCCTGAACTCCAGTGTTTCTCTCACGTTCACCTCCCTTGTCCCCAGAAATTTTCCTTCATTGTCTGTTCCTGCTTTGTTTATCTTACAGGCAATATGCTGCATGGGTATCACATGCACAAGAAATCATCCTATTACACTAATTTATAGTCAATAATCTCAGGTCTGCCTTGGGGAAGTCCAACATCAGAGGAAAAAAAGTGGAATTTGAGTCTTTTTATCGAGTAACTACACAGCTGTAGCATGGAAGACACTTACTCTCCTAGCATTCTGTACATTTTACCCAGGATTAGGCAACAGGCAGCTCTCCTCCAGTGTAGATTAGGGGCAGACTAATTGCATTACTTTTAGTGTCTTGTTATGAAGTCTTGAGTGAAGTGGCCTGCATAATTTTATTTTCTCTGTTGTTTTGAAATCAGCTCTATGGTAACAACAAAGGCAGACTGAGACAGAGTATTAGTCAGAGAATGATGAATAAAGGAAAACACATTCCCATAAACTGTTCCCCCCTCTAGCTCTCTCTTTCCCTACACATAGATTCCCAGAGTAAATATGTAGCTGCTCACACTAGAGAAATGTCTCCCTGGTAAAAACAGAATCACAGGGAAAAAATATTTAAAAAACATATTGTAAGAGACCTCTGCAAATTATCTCATCCTTCCTCCTTCTTGGAACTGTCTTAATTTCAGTGTTAGATCAAGCTGCCTGGCAGGGTTTTGGAACCCTATTGTGATGGAGGTTACACAAGTCTTGGCAACAGGGCTTAGAAAATTACCTAACATGGATCTCCTGTAGATGGGAGCATGGTATTCATTGCCATTTCTGTCAAGCCTAACCCTTTTCAACACAAAATTGTCCTTAATTTCCTGAGAGTCTTAAGAGAAAGGACTTCAGTCTAAAGGTGGATATTTATGTACCCATCCCATGCACCACATCCACTCAGCTGTGCCATTTATATCTGGTCCCAAGTTACTCTTTATTTCAGTCCCCTGGGTTGCAAAATAACATTTTCTATGCCCTAATCTGCCAGTAGTTAGCTTCAACTGTCCTGAGACCGAAGGAACTGACTCTACATCACCTTTTCAAGAAAAGGCAACCAGAAGATTTGGGTGAGAAAAGAGTACAAGTTTTCATGTTGCAATTATCCCAGTGTTACCATGTATTGTACCCCAAAACTGTCAAATACACAGAATTATTAGAGGGGTTTTGTGCATCCTCTTCAACAAGATTTCAAAGGCCTGTTACAAAACAGCAGCTCAGAACTCCAGTTTCTGTCTCACTGAGTTTCACTTCAAACAGGGCTGGTCAGAAAATAACAACATCTCAGAGGAAAGCTATTATTCATATTTTATACCTGGTTTTCAACCTGTAGCACTCTGAATGGTTCAAAGATGTTTTTATTTTGTTATCTTGGCCATGACATACCACAGAAGAAATTATTTCCACAAGGAAATCTGAAGATGGGAAACACATAGGTTGCACTGTGAAAAAGAGGAATAGGGGAAAACACATTTTTCAGCAATTAAGGACTTTGGCAGCGAAATTGCAATAATTTGATTTCTACAAGAATAGAAGGAGTTGTTTTTCCTTTTGAATGTATGAGTTGGGCTCCCAGTATAAGACACCTGAGTTTATGATCAGTGCAGGATCGAGACTCATTGAAAAATCCCAGTATAACACTATTTTTGGCAAATTATGTGTACTTTTGGTTCTCAGCTAAATAAAACTCTGTAATAGTTCCTTTACTACCTTGTACTCTTTACAAAGATTTCAATTATTTTCTTCCCTTTGAAACAATCTTTAAAAGATATGTGTATATATATTAAGGAAAAAGATGGAAAAAAGAAGAATTATGCAATTTCTTTTGGGAGGGAAATGTGATTTTTTTCTTATATAATAATGCTAAACTGAAGAGGAAAACTGCTACATCCAGCTGTGGAGAAAAATGCAAAGAAATAATTTGATAAATGCATACAAAATATCTCTTCTTTGCTGAGAAGACTGATAAAGAAATACTACTATTCCAGCCAGACAAAGACTTTCATTTGCTTAAAATGAATTTTATAAAATTTTATTCGATTAGGTTCAGTTCAGTAATTCACTTCTTATGCAATATTATTCTTGTTTTTAAAAGGATAAAAACATTAATTTGTATCTCCAAAGACACATAATTTAACCATCTGAAATGTGGATTTAGGAATGCACTCACTGCACTTTTTCAGTTGCAAGCAGCTGCAGTGCAGTCTCGCAATGTCAAATGATTATTTTTTAGTCCTTTTTTTTAAATGGATGATTTAAAAGGACGTTTTTTCACATCATAATTAAAAAATTGCCTATCTCCTAGTGGTCCCAAGTAAATAGGCTGAGACTTTCAAAACTGCCTAAGAGATACATAGGTCCAATTCACAGCCAAATAAATTGGATTTTGAATTTAAAATACCTCCATATCTTTCTGCTAAAAAATTTTGGACTAAAGCTGCTTAAAGTACTTTAATAAGAAAGTAATATGAGATTGCAGTAATAGTATGTTTTCATAAAGCTCACTAGACTTGCAGACAGCTTGTAAGTGCGACTTATCACTTCTTTGAACTCCTTTTGAAGATGATAGGGAAAACAATCCTAATAGTTATTAGTATCCTAACCACATTTATAATACCTATTAATCCTTCATTAGCACTTCACATTTAATATTAGAAAGTGATAATGTCTTTGCTTTATCTGTCTCACTTTTTACATTCACTCGTGGACTTCAGACTGCAGTAAAAGTGTAATCTTTCTTGTTAAAGTAAGGTATGGAGGTCCTTATGTCAATTTTTGTTCTCTGGGAGCAGAGACAACGTTCCTTTGCTCCTGTCAGATAGTGAGGGACGCCCTCTTGTTTCAGCAGAAATAAAAGATGGAAGTTTTTTTGCTAACAAATGGCAAGCACCACATTATATTCTGTGCACTGTAATCTTTTCCATTAGTCTAACTGCTGTTTCTATCCACCCTGTTTTTACATTGCTGCCACTGTAAAGAAAAGTTATATTTAATAAATCATCCTTTCTGGGATTACATTTCTTAGCAAAGTACCTTCTAGCTGTATAATGGCAGAAGATTTGGTACCAGCAGCACGTGTTCTTTACAGATTGTGGATAGGAAGGACAAACATTTCAGAGAAGAAAGATGTTGCTGGTCTTTAAGTTCCTTCTATGCAAAACCGCAGAAACTGATATAGTGGAAATGCAATATTAATGTAGGAACTACTTTTTAACTAATTTTTTATCCAGAGTTCACCTTGCATTTGCATCTGTCAAGCTGAGAGCAATTGGATGCTGAGTATTGTACTTGAGAATGCATGATATGAATATAAAAAGTTGTTTGAGTTGGTGTGGCTGCACTGAGAAAGTAAAACAACTTTCATTCCATGGTTTAACAATCCTTTAGCAAGCAGGTTCCACATAAGAGGATTTTTAAAAGGTGATTTATGTTTTTGCTAGATGCTTGGAGTTCTTTTTTTTTTTCCCTKAGACAAGCTTCTAAAAGTAGGAAGTTTATAGGTTTCCTTCTGCCCCTACCTCCCTGTCAGTCTTTTCCCCACATCATCCCAGCATGTCTGCCAACACAAACACTTGTGTAGCATAGAGTGGATCCAGTTATTCTCTAGAGGAAAATAAAAAAAAAAAAAAGAAGGAGGAGGCAGTTCTTCAGAAAAGGTCATGTTTTTGCACTATTTGGGAATCTGTTATTGTGGAAAGCCAAGACTGCAACTGGAGAAAATTATGGAATTTCCCAGAAACACTGGAGTGTGAAAGCATCTGTCTGTCCTTAAACCAAGGCACAGCCTGGACTCTGACCCTCTTACCTGAGCTTCTCAGCTTCAATGAAGGTGTCTTGCTGGAGTGGGCAGTGTGGCTGTGGTTGGAGGTGGATGTTGCATTTCTTTAACCAGAACTCGGGTCACTTTTTCGGAGAAAAGCTTGAGGGACACCTTCCCTGGGGGTTGTGGGAACCTTATGGAGAGCCAGAGGGAGAGATTAAAACTGGAGTCTGGAGGGAGCTGAAGGGAGTTGGCTATAAATCACAAAATCACTCAGTTTTCTAACATTGGAAGGGAACTGAGTTTCAAAACACAATGCTGAGAGGATGTTTATATCTGGATTTGTTTCTCCTCTGCTTTCTGTGTTTGGTTTTCCTCCTTTAACTAAAACAAACAGCAGCATTCCAGTTATGTCTGCTTCTCAGTGCTGTCTTGCAATCTTTTTTTTGAGGAGCTTGTTATGTGTGAAGGGCCACCTCAGAGATCTGGCTCACTGTTTCTCGAAAAAAAGAATCAGACATAGGAGTAGAAGTGAGAGCACTACTCTCTCTGCTGTTGATACCACTTGAAATAGGGTTAAGCTTGCAAGAAATGTGTCTTTACAGATCACCTGCTGAGTGACAGGAGGTCTCTCACCTGCTCTTGGAAACTCTCTTGAGAAATAAGGACTCCAGCTAACAAAAAGGCCTTTTATAGAGAATATTCTTGTCTGCATCATCTTCAGATTAGTTTGCTGGGGAAATTGCTGTCCTCTTTCTATGGCTGTGGTCTAGCTTTCCACAGAAGAGGATTTTGGAGAGGTGGTTTGTAGTTTTGCTTGGGAATCAGACCTGATGTCAACTGAACAGTACAATTCCATGTCTTCCCTTCCCTGAAACAGCTGTGAGTTGAGTTAATTTGGGCCAGAACCACACCGTAGAGATAAGCAGTAAGCTCTCAGGGAGACAAATGAGGAACTAAAGGGAGAAGGAGGACACATATGAAACTCCTGAGATTTTCTTGCGAAAATGCTGTTAGTACAAATAATGATCCCTGTGCACTTCCCACCCCATGTGGGAATACCCCGAGCAAGACTGTCAGAGTGACTGTTTCAGAAAAACACCAGCTCCACAGGGATCAGGTTCTAGTTTGCTGCTATAGCCCCTTGGTGGTAACAGTTTCCCCAAAGGCACTGGAGAATATGCCCTGATCTGTTGTTCCTTCACTGTGGACCCCCTCTCCTCCCACTCCTTGTAGCTTCTTTAGACCTTTCTTGTCCCTCACTGAAGATTTCTGTGCTGAGAGGAAGTAGTGTAGGAATGGAGATAAAGGACTGAGGGTACAAAGTCTCCTTTAGGAGACAAAATGGACAAACATTGAAAGTAAGAGCTAAACACTTCCGCTGCTTAAATCCTTGGGATCAGTGGCCTGCAGGTAGAAAACTACTTCATGAAGGTGTCTGTTAGTGATGAAAAATTAATTCTGTGCAGACATATTATCTCACTCTGGATCTGGGAGTCACTGTGAAACATCAAAGCCTCCCTAGTACAAATGTGAACTTCCAGCAGCTTAAACCAGTTTAAGCAGGCAGATGGTCTAGCCTGAGGCTCTTTGCTCACCTGCCTGACTGTTTTCCAACAGGCAGAGGTGAAGTGAAACTCTCTGCATTGGTTCCATTTTAGGTCAGTAGGTCATTGCTCCTGGAGGGTTCCACTGGATGTCTCCTGTTTGTAATCAAATGCTGAGTTTTCTAGCTGCTGTAAAATGCTGATCTTTCAAATAACACCATAATTTAGTCTCTATTAGGAGAAAGAAGTGATGGTCAATGCCAAAGGTCAATATTCTCAGTGGCAACTGGATCATGTGTTTATTTGAAGACATCTCAGATGCTACTGGGAAATATTATTTTTGGAAATTCACTACAATTGGCTGTACCAGCCTGGACGGTGGCCACAACTGATGTTTTTTTCGCTTCTGGGTTGGAGTTCGTTCACCTTTGAATGGACAAGTTGAGAATTGGGAATTTATTCCGTGTTCTCCAGGGCTACAGCCTCACAGGCAGAATCTCAGACAAAGTTTTAACATTGTACTGGTGACCCAGGCTGGCAAAATGTACAAGACTAGCCAGAAATAGGATGAGTTTAAATGGAGTGGTAAAATGCAAAGACTTGTGAAAAGAAAGACCTGAGTGAATTAGTTTGTGTGGGGAAATAATAATATAACAGAAAAATATTGTTGGTTCCTATTGTACATGCACATATTGAATACATTACATATTGAATTTAACCGGTGTCCAATTCTAGTTTTACCTCTCAGAAAAGGTAAAAGAAAAACAAGAAGATTTATGAAGGATAGTGATAAACTGTGTCAGATGTTAATTTGTGTTTAAGGAAACAGTAGATTAAGCTCTTCAGCCTGGAGGATGATCAGCTGGGGTGGAATGTTAGAGGAGTGATCACAGAGGGGGTAAATGGGAATGATTGTTCACTGTGATGAAAAATCCAGGAGATGTCAGGTAAAATGAACACACAGTAGGTCCAAAACAAACAAAATGATGTATTTCATCACTGTATAGGTAGCTAATCAGTAAATGGGATTACAGTCAAGGTAGCTTCTCATCAGCACTAACACCCATTTTGTCTCTGAAACAAACCCAAGTTTTTTACACCTCTGCTTATGATTCCTGCTTTTGCAGCCTCAGCTGAACAGCAGATTTCCTTCTGATACCAGCAGGGCCAGGTTACAGTTTTGCACTCCTTACACACAATTTCCAGGAATTATCTCAGTTCTGTTGGCACAAGCAGAGCCATGCTGATGAGCAGATGGGAGATGGTCCCTTTGTTTTCTTGTTATCAATTCTTCTCTGATACTTTGTGTGTCCCCTGCTATTGCAGCTGCTAAGATCCTGACATTTTTCTACACAGGTAAAAAGTGAGTCTCAAGCTGACAAATATTCACATATTGAAACAATTTAGTTTCGATTAAAGTGTCTTGAAATCGCATTTATCTGACACACATAAAAAGTGACAGTTAAATAACAGGCTCATCCTTTCTTCTTGTTTAGAGTTTACTAGGGACTTATTTTTAATGATAAATTGAGTTTTTCTGCATTCTGCTAGAATGAAGGATCAGGTAGCTCAATGGATTAGACATTACTCCAGAGAACATTTCTTTCTGAGAGCAGTTAAAAAAAAAAAAAAGTCATTTCAAGCAATCAACCCAGGAGTCTGTCATTGACAGAACTTGACGGGAAGTGGTTCAGGACAGAAGCTGTGCTTCCATTACCGGGGCAGAAATCTGCTCTCGGCATAAAGGATCAGATGTGGAAAAGAAATAGATGGTGGTATAAAATTATACTGCCCCAGAAAAGCCTCTGTAGCTGCGCTCTCAGTCTGTGCCTCACAGCAACATTAAAGCTTAGGTTTCATGGGGGCACTAATTTATATTCTTGGGGGAAGGATGAAGCCAGAAACTCTAGCTAAATACATTTAACACAAAGCATAAAATGGCACTATGAAAATGACCATTTCCTCCAGACTTAGAGACATTGTAATTCATGTCCTCCAGCTCATTGGTTTTTGTGCAACACTGTTCTATGTACTCTGTTTCTTTGTAGGATTATTGGCTTTGTTACTTCCTTACCTGGAAACACAGGTTTAACCCCTTAGGTACTCCATAAATCCATATTAACACTGATCCTTCTTTCTGAAGTCTGCTGGGTGATGAGCTAAACTCTGCTAATGAAGCAATATAAACCCAGGGGAAAGTGCCCTTGTAGTTGAAAAGACTCAGGAAATACAGAACCAGATTTTCCAAACACCTCAGCTGCTCCTCTCACTCTTTCATTGCTGTCAGCTTTACTGTGTCATAGTTCTGGAAAATGAAGCATGGCATGGGGTTTAAATAATGTCAGAATTTCTCTTCCTTTCTCCCCTCCTTTCCTGTATTCCTCACCAGAGAGGATGAAATCAGAACATGCATTGTCACTGGCAGATATTAGTCATATCACTTAGTGTCTAATAAAAGACACAGGGAGGGATTGATTTGCCTGATTTGATTGCCTCAGGAAAGGGCAGATCAACCTGGTACACACCATTTCCTTACAGGCACTGGAGAGCCAGCTGCCAGCCTCAGCTGAGGATTGGGTGCAATTTATTTCATCCTGGTCAGAAAAATCCCTTCCAAAGTTTGTTGTCCAGATCTCTGCTGAGCCTGACTAGCTTGGATATGGGTATTTTGGGACTGAATGTCTCCGACCTTCAGGCTCCATAGGAAGGAAGGGGTGTTGGAACCTGCCTGGAGAGCAGCAGCCAAAATGAGGGAGGTGTTTCTGGACTGAAAAAGGAGTTGCTTTTCCAGAATATGACTTTAAACAATGATCCTCATTGTCCTCACTGCTTGGGATTGTTTACTGAAGAGGAATATCCATTGACTATACATGGAGTCAGAGAAGGTGGGCTAAGATAAATATTTGCAGGTAGATATGAAAATATCTTGATATTTCTCTCACTGATATTGTACTGTCTTCAGAGAACTAGTGCCATCACTCCAGTTTCAGGGCAAAGCTCTTTTTTAAAACTCTTTATAGCTGCTTCTGAAAGGCCTATAGTGTTGTCACATTGTCATGTTGCACCACAGCACACCAAAATTAATCATTTCTGTCTCCATACTACATGTGATAGTAGTTCAGTGGCTTTTGGGATGGGCACCTGCAGTATATCTTCCTAATAAAAATAGAAAATAGCTTTAAAGCAAACAGATACTTGAAGTAATTCAGGGCCAAGTTTAGTTTTAAGCATATGTCTTCTGCTTTGCCTGTAAAAAATTATTTTTCTTAGCTTTTCTTTTCTTGAAAGTATAGCACAGAAAGAAACACATTCAAGAGGAGATAGACACATACTGAGTCTTTAGATCTAAGGTAAAATTTTCAGTTGAAAATGCCAAGAAGATTTTCAAGCTAAAGTTGAAAAAACCAGCCTGTATTCAACATCCCAATTAGAGTTACACTCAGCCCTGCACTGAAGCAAAGGAGGGTTCAGACATGAAAAAATTTGGTTTTGTTGTTATTCTAGTTATGTTCTGTCTTCTCTCCCAGGTACCTGGATAAGGGAAACAAGACAAATTACTAATGTGAGTCTTGTTAATATTCTGGTAGGACTGTAAGTATAAAATTATGGGCTTTGTGTGGCAAAAAGCCACAATATCAAAGTTATGGGCAGTGCTAAGTGGTTTGGAGTGTGATATATGCTGAGTAATCCTGCTGGATTAGTCCTGCAAGATAACTGATGATATTGTGTGCTTGTTAACAAAATGGCAGATCCCTGATCCTCTTCTTTGTTAATTCCAATATCAACATCCAGCTCTGAGGTCCTGAGCATGGAAAGACATGGATCTGTCTGAGCAGATCCAAAGGAGTGCTACAAAAGTGATGAGAGTGATGGAACATCTCTCCTACAGGGAAAGGCTGAGAGAATTGGGATTATTCAGCCTGTAGAAGAGAAGGCTCCAGGGAGACCTTATTGCCCCTCTCAAGAGCTAAAGGGGGCTTGTAAGAATACTGTGGACAGACTTTTTAATAGGGCATGTAGCAATAGGACAAGGGGTAATGGTTTTAAACTAAAAGAGGGTAGATTCAGACTAGATGGAAAGAAGAAATTGTTTACGAGGAGAGTGAACACTGGCACAGGTGTTGGTAGATGCCCCAACTTGAAAACATTCAGTGTTGGACAGGGCTCTGAGCAACCTGGTCTAGTGGAAGCTGTCCCTTCTCATTGCAAGCATTTTGGACTAGATGAGCTTTGAAGATGCCTTTGAGCCCAAACCATTCTTGATTCTATAAATGCCCTATCTAATTTGAGGTGGTGATGTGGAATTACTCCAGCCAAGCTGCTGGTACCAATCCCTTTTCATTTGGTATGGGATGAGTCTGTATGTAGAAAGAGATATAATGAGAACTGAAGTATGAAGGATTGTTGCAGTTTGTTTTGGAACACTTACACTTCACAAAAACACTGAATGAATTGTAATTTGACAGGCTTATCACTTCTGGGATATTTTGCTCTTGGCTTTAGTAGATGTAATTCGAGAATTTGATAGTTTTGGGGAGGTTTTGGTCAGAACTGTGTCTAGGCAACACTTTTTACTACTCTGTGTCATGAAGTAAACCTTTTGTCTGCACAATTAATTCTCCCGTCTTTCACGTTCTTTCAGCTCAGCCAACCTTGGCCATTCTGTGATTCTGTGATTCTGTGACTCTGTGACTCCGTGAAGTCCTCTCATGACAGAATAATCAACACAGCAACAATAGCTCTGCTTATAGGCATTGGGATTGTCTGGCCTGTGTGGAAATGGCGAAAAAACCCTTTAGAATCCACCAAACATGAGATTCGAGTTTTAATGGTTATTCCAACCGAAGAGCCAAGCCATAATGAGCCGCATTCAACTAGTAGACTTTGGCACTGGTTCAAAGTAATTTCATCCAATTATATTTAGATGAAGTTTTCCTTTTGAAATACAGTGTTTAATCTAAACCAAAATTAGATTTCCCATTTAAATAGCTATTAGGAGCAACACAGTTCAGTTGGCTGATTTTTTAATAGGCTTTTATGGTAACAGAATTAGTTCCTCACTGTTACGAAATTTGCATTGAGATACATCTTTCAGCATCATGATGGTGGTGATGGCAGTTTCTAAATAAACTAGTTGAATGTTTATGCAGGAATGGCATCTAAATAAGTAATGCAAAACAGTAATTTCAAAATCTCTTCTCATCTGAATATTCTGTGAGCTTCTGTTAGAAAAATTGTGATAATGAGATCCTATAGCTGGAGACAAGCTTTAGGAAATTTACGTGCAGATGTCTTAGGAATTTTTCTTTTAGAACGATTTCGGGCAGGCTTGGGTTTAGGGTTCATGCTGGGATCTATCCCATGGAAGAAATATTGAACAGGCTATTTTACCAATGGATAATTTATGTAGAAATAATGACCACAGCAATATGATATGGGGGTCAGGATTAATTTGCTAAGTTTGGATCTTTGAGGATAGAGGTATCCTATATCACAGAAGAAAGACCCCTTCTATTGCACAAAGTGCCATTAGCAAGCTGCAAAGATTGCCTTGAAGTAAAACAAAACTTTCAATTTCCCTGATTAGGTGGCAGGAGAAGTTGATGAAAAATATGTTAAGAATATTGAAGGCTAAAAATTATTGATGCTTGATTTCCAGGAGACGCAAGTGATTTTTGGACATCACTTTCTGGAGTATCATTCTTATTCTTACTGGAGCTAGCATATAGGAGCAGCAAATCTTTGTGGGAACTGTTTTTCTGCCTCCTATAGAACATTTCAAGTCTTGGACATCTGAGTAATATTCATATGCAATTCAGAAAATTATTTTGTAGAGGACTCCTGATTAATGTATTGAAAAAATACTCTGAGGGTGATGTTATGTAGTAAGATTTTAGAACAATAGCTCCACTGACAACTTGATTACTAGTGGCTGAAGTCAGTGCATGTCTTAAGAATAATTCTCCTAGGCCCTGGTTGAGTGGTTTACCCTGTTGAGCAGTGGTTTAACCAGTTGAAGAGCTCCAGATACACATCCATACCCTGCTGGATTTGATGGACATAGGCAGCCACTTGGAAGCTGAGCATGTGGTTAAGTGCTTTTCTCAGCAGGGGCTCTGGCTGAGTTTTGAATGTCACTGTTAAATGTCTTTCCAATACAAGAAAAATACGTTTTCTTCATCTCTTTATTACAGAATCTGTTCATTCTTTTGACATTCTGATGCTTTCTTTCCCCATAAGAAATTAAACTCTCTTTTCTACAACATTCTTTTCTACTACAGCCAGTAACTCCATCTTTGAAAAGAGGCTCAGGGACGAAAAGAAGCAGAGGAAGAACAGATGAACAGTTTAAAAACTTTAGTTCATATGTCCTTAGTAATAAAGTGCAAGGGGAAAGAAATTCAAAGCTTGTGTAATTCATAAGTAAAATTATTTCTAAACAGGATTGTTTCCACATTTTCTGTGAGCCATCAATAGCTCTTTAATGGTCCATCCCCAAATCCTGAGAGATGGTAGAATGTGCGTTGATGCCCATCTGGTGTTCTGATGGGCTCCCATGATAGAGAGAAATGTTTCTGTTTTAGTTTAGTTTTTCCAAGAACATATTCTTTTTCTTTCAGCATAAAACCCCACTTGTAAAAAAACTACTTCAAAAGGATGGAAAGTACCTTAATAACTTTCACTTTCAACCAAATTCCAGGTGAACTTCTTCATAAAGGTGGGGTGGACTTGAACAATTCAGATGCCAGATCTCGCAGAACTGAAGAAAAATCCCTTTTAAGTTTGCACATAGAAGCTTTAGGCTGTGAGAGTTCAAACAAGGTCAGTGCCTGGCAGTCAGCTGACATAGTCTGAATTCTAACCTGAGTGTGTGTTTGAACACAGCTCCAACCCATTTCAGAAAAAACACATGAAATGGTTTTTTTGAGTCCAAAGATAATAAGTACAGATCACCCGTGAAAAGATACTAGAATTTTCTTAATTTGCCAAAGTGGAAGATAAATATAATTCTAGATTTCATAATTTCCATTACAAGTACACATAGATGGCCTTTAAAAGATGAAAAATTTTGCCTTTGAAGCAGAACAGTGAATGTTACAGCATTATCTGTAATTTTGTAGTCTATCCTGTTTTTCTGGTGTGAATACCAAAGGTTTGGCACTTTCTTCTTCTCAGAAGATGAGAGGCATGTTTCTGTCTGTCTAATGTCCAGGTTATTTGCTGTTCTTTGATCCCAGTTCTCATGTTTTTGTCATCTCACAACTCTTTCTGGGTTTCTGGCTTTTGTGTTTTGTGTTTGCTTATCGGGAAGTGGTGGAAAGAAGTCCTGATCACTGCTTAGACCTTTATGGGCTGCTACAGACACTCTGGAGGGAAGGAGGAATTACAGGTAATTTGACATAGAAACTACTGTGCTTTGTGATTTGATAATGCTGGGTACCCCCCCATTTCTAACCTTGGATATTCTTGCTCTTAATGAGGTTATTATTACATCTTTTATAGAAACTTCTCCTCCCTAGGTATCCCATAGCAGCCTCTTGGGCTTTAAGTTGAATAAGGTGGTTTATTTGAACGGTACAGCAGTAGAAACAGCTCAATCTGGGTCCCTCTGGGGAGGGACCCCGAGAAAAGAAATTCCTGGGCAATTATACCCTTACAATCTGAGTTTCCAAATACTCGTGTAGCAGTTCAGACCAATAATAATGTTAGGGTCTGGGGTCTTCCTATTCCTCATCAGATCTCTTTGTTGTCCGTGAGTGGTCTATTTTTATCTTATCTCTGAGGCTGTGTTTTCTGCTGATGGCTGGAACTTCCTTATCTCCCAGCTCCAACCATCTCTTGGGTCCCTCTTTCATGGAAGTAGATAAAAGCTCGAATGTTCAACATATCTGCATGAAAGTTCACAGCTTACAGCCTAAGGCTTCAGCAGATTTAGTCACTAGTGATAAGCAGTGAACTCCAGACAACTCCAGTCCTGCATCCAATATTCCTTAACAACATCCATCACAATCTTCTTGCTCTTCATCCATCTAGCTTGTCATCTGGCTGGAACTCCTCTAGCTTGCCATCACCTCAAAGAAATTTCACATTTTAAATGGCTTGCCACAGAGGGGGAAACACAAGATGTCAGAATAAAAACTTCATGATTTGTACCAGAGTTAGGGAACTCAATGTTTCTCTATCATTAAGAAATCTGTTGGAGATAGTACAAAAATGAATTTTATTCCCACCTGGCAATGCTCTGCAGCAAAATTCTGTTAACATCCTGTGAAAATGCAAGCATAGCCTTTGATGTGGCTGCTGGCCCCGTTGCTGGGCTTTTCACAACATATTTAGGTTCTGTGTATGATCCTGTAGCTCAAAAAGTGAATGCCTAAGACTCTTGCCTTATTCTTATTGCTTCTGTTTTTGTTGGGTTTGTGTTGTGGTTTTTTTTGTTTTTTTTTTTTATTTTACATTTTACAGAGGGTTAGGCACATGTCTGAAGGAAGATGACAGTTTCTGTCCTTCTCTGCTGTGCTCTGCATGTTTGATCGTCCCCCTGTGGATAGTCCATGCATGAGGATGGCTGGAAACAGAAGGAGAACAACCAGCACAGATGCAGCTGTACAGAGAAAATACTCAACTAAATATAATCCAATAAATTCCATCCTAAGAAGCACTTCATGGCCTACTTAGTCCTCTGTAGAAAGATTCCTGTTAGCATTAGCTCTGCTGAAAAAGCCCAAACCTTCTCCAGCAGGGATCCTATGGGCCAACAGGAAGACAAACACTGTGAAAGATACACATTAAGGTGAACTCTAGAACTTCATCCTTTTTCAGTGAATGAAGCTGAAGGCTGTCTTGGATTTGAAAACCCTCATTGACTATGATGATTTCTGGCTGGAAGGATGCTTTGTTGATTTTGTTGTTTAAGATATTTTCCCTTTTTTCTTTTCCTGTGTAATGAGTATTGCAGAAAGAAACTTCTGCCCTGCTCCAACTGAAGTTGTGTGTGCCTCAATACTTTTTGCAGAGCATGTTCACACATCATGTTGCATATTTTTGATTTAATTTGTAGCAAAAAAAAGACTTTTAGAGAAATCATTGCCAGATAGTGTGGATGAGAGTAAAGTTATGTGCTTGGGAGGCAAGCCTTTCTCATTCTCCATCTTTCTTTCCTCTTCCACCTAAACGCCCATAAATAAAGTCCTATCAAACGTCTGAAATAGAGCTGACAGGCACCTTGCTGGCACCTGGGGTATACTCATGCCAGCCAAATCATGCTACAGCCCCTGAAAGAAGCAACAAATTTGAGGCACTGGTTACCTAGAAAGGCATATGACTGGAGTTCTGAACAAAGCAACACTGGATTTGGGGGTGCATTGCAGTAGTCTGTGCCCAGTGCTCCGATTTATTCTCTGTGAGAGCGAGTGGGAAGTAAGAGAGCACAAGAGTCAGCAGATGGTTTGTCTTTTTCCTCTTGCTGACCAAAGGAGCAGCTCTGACCCGTGGGTAAATCCCTCCTGTTTCTCTGTCGAGATGGCTCAGCAGTCCCCACCAGATTTAGCTGCAGCTCTTTGGCTTTCCACTCAGAAGCTCCTGCACTGAAACCTGTCTGTGATGCTGAAGGAGAGGACATCACATAACCTCACCCAGAGCATTTAAGCTCTTGGTATGCTGAAGTCCTTTTAGCCAGGTAAAGCCATCTAATGCCTCCAAACAAAGCGATTATACTGTTAATTACGCAAGAGAGACAGTGAACAAACTTCCTATGCTGGGCAGAGATAACTCCACCACCTCGAAGTTATTCCTTTGATTCAGGTTAAAGAAACAGTAGTGCTGCAGGACCTGGGGGTCCTGGTTGATGGAAAGTTGGATATGTGTCATTAAAATGCCCTGGCAGGGCAGGGACATCCCAGAAGGGACATCCCAGGAGGGACATCCATGTCCTGGGGGAGGGGATTGTCCTGCTCTGCTCTGCACTGGGGCAGCCTCACCTTGAATATTGTGTGCAGGTTTGGGTTGCTTCCTTTAGTTCCTAACAGCAGCAGGAATACACATTATGATTTTCTTTTTACTTTTCCTCTTTTTTTTTTTTTTTTTTATTTAATCAGCACTTAAAACCGATCTGCACAGATGAGCTGTACCACCTTTATCTAAGGAGAACTTCTTTACAGCAAAAGTCCATCAATGAATGAGACATATAAGAGGTTTCACAGGCACTTTTGTAACTATGTAGTAAAACAGGAAGGCTTAGATATATGTTAAGTTGTGAGACAAATAACATAAAATGAAACTTTGTTGAAACATGGGAGGAAGAAGAGACAAGTGTCAATATCTTGCTGTCGAAAATAGCATGTGTGGTGGTAGTGGGGGAGTTAGATGTTGCACATGGATCTCTAATATGGGAAGATCTATGCCTTCTACATCCTACACACTTTAATGGCCCTCATTAAAGCTCCCCCTTTGTAGAAGCCAAAAAACCTTGAAAGAAGGAGCGGAAAATATTACTTTTGCCATGACAATAATGTTCAGGAATGGTGATGGGAGAAAGCAGAGCACAGTGCACTCTTGTTTCCCCTGTGGCCTTTGACTCCCTATTCCAAGAAAGATGTTTTAATGGCATGGTAATAGTTCAAGGGCTGAAAATATCAGTGAGACAGTCATAACAAACACCCTCATTGGCCTACTATATCTGTAAAGAACTTCAATTCCTCACAGCATGTGTCCAAGTGGTCATTAGTGCTTATTCCACTGAAATCAATGAGCTCCACCATGAGACAAGTAGTTATTCCCAGTTTTGAGATGAAGGGAGCTAGTTGAAGAAAGAACGTAATTTTTCTGAAGGAAAAAAAAGAAGAAAAAGAGAGGAAAAGAGACCATGAGCAAAATCAGCAATAGAAGACTGATCTTCATCCTCAGGACCATGCTCCATCTTGGAGTCCACACTGCCTCACAGATGCTTCTTTTGATAATTTTTATATATCAGGGGGAAGAAATATGAAATAAGACAGGGCTTTAAAAACGTGTGACTGTACTTGTGTGTTTAAAATTATTCCCATGCAGCTCAGTGTCTGCTTAGTGCTTTATATATTGATGATTGCTAAATCTGTTGGCACTGGAAAGAAAAAAATAAAAGCTTTTACTATTACAGAAGAGTTTCTGTTACAAGTTAACAGTCCCATTGTGGTCCTCACCATCTCTTCCTCCACACCACGTATTTATTGTTTTCAAAGAGCAAGAACATAGAAAACAAAAGTTGCAGAGATTTTTGCAATTTTTTTTTTTTTTTTAGGGAAATGAAGCAGCATGCTATCCATCAGACATGCAAACAGAGGCAGCTTCAGGAATCTACAAGACATTGCAAAGGCAACCACCACTTTTCTGCAGAGACCGTAAGTGAACAACTGATATTTCACAGTGAAAAATCCCTTGGCTCATTCTTTTGAACTGTGAAGCATAGGTGTCTTTGCAGTAGGTGAGTACAGTGAGTTATTGTCACATGATGACACCTGTATGCCCCCCTTGAAACAGCACTTCAGCACTTCACTGCTCTAAGTGCATTAGCAGAAAGTCCAGACATTACCAGGGAACTCATTATATTGGAAACTGAATTAATTTTTAATCTGAGTTGCAGAAATGTTCCTCAGTGTGCTGATATGTTTAATATTTACTGCTTCAAGCAGGCAGGTCTCAGGTGGGAGAGAAGAGTAACTCCCTTCTGCAGTCTGTGTCTGCTGGTTATTTCTAACTCTAGTTAAAGTGGCGAGTTCCTTGCAGCTGCTTTTCAAAGGGAAAAGTCTGTGACATGTGAATCAATTCGAATCAGGCCCAGGGAGCTACAAAAGTATATATGTGCATGAAAGCTTGGCTTTCACTTACTACAGTGTCACACAAATATACCTCCTTCATATAATTTACTCACTTGGAGACAGAGTGGAACCAAATACACTTTTTGGGCTCCAGGGAGTGCTAGAACCACTTTCGAAACCAGCGGCAGCAAAAGAAATGTATTTGCCTCTGTGGTTGTGTGTATTGCCCTAGCTGGTTTAGGGGAATATCTGATTCAAGAGGCTAAAAGAAAGCAAGCCTGTGATTCTGCATCTTCTCTGCCTTCATCCATCTTCCTCATTGCAATACTTCATTTCCCCCTACTACAGAAATCTTGTGAGCTTCCTTCTCCAACAGGCTGAAATATCATGTTTGTTACCTATGCAGCACAAAGTTGATCTGGTTGTTTCCTTTCTTGCTGCTGTCAATGATTGGTCCCTTCAAGGTATTTCAGATCATCCTTTCCCTTTCCTTGTACATGAAAGCAAAGTAGAGCCTGTTACCCCTCTTTCCTCCACCTTTGTAACCTCTTAGAATTGCTTCTTTATTAAAATACACAAGAGATTGTGAAATTCAGATGCTGTAGGATTTTTATCATGTAATCCCATATCCCTTCCAAAATGCCACCTGATGGAGACATACAAAGCAAATTAGCTGAGAAAAGGGAAACTTTTACTCTTAGTCTATGATGTTGATTTATAAGCTATAAGATTTTATGTCATGCAATCAGCCTTTTTTATCCCTTCATTTCAGCTGCTTGGTATCAGAATGAGGAAAGCAAAATGCTATAATAAAGCAGCTGTGTGAGATGTATCTATATGGCTGTGGTCCTCTGCTACTATCCTGAATGGGTTGACCTTCTTTTCTAAATCAGAAGGTCTCTGAAGCAAGTGAAGGATAAGAGGATGAGAAAATGGATTTTCCCCTCTGTAGAAGCTTATATGTATAAGCATCAGCAACAGTAAGGAAATTACTTTCATATCTTACTTTAATAATTGATCTGCTCAGCTATTTGCAGACCTCCTGCCAGGGTCACCACCCACGGGTTCTGTCTGCTATACTGATCCAGCCACAGGAAACAGAGTTCCTGCAACCTCAGTGAGGAAATAATGGTGGAAAAGGCTGCCTTTGTTATGGCTTCAGGGATTTCTTGTGCTGGGTCCATCAGACCCTGTACTCAGAGTAACCCCAGGAGCTGAGTCAGCAAAAGGAGCCCCCTCCTCAGCAGTGACTTTTTTCCAGCCTTGAGTAATTAGCAACTTGTGCTTCATCCTTAGGAGCAAATCCTTCCCCACAGAGTCCATGTCTGGTGAGAACTAAGAGCAAAACAAAATTAGGTCTAACACCTCCAGACTCTAGAGCTCCTACATTTGGAGACCGTGTGCCAGCAGAAAGAACCAACCCAGTTCCATCCTCTGCAGGATTTTCTGAGTATTTAGAGTATTAAATACAAGTTCAAACACCTGGGGGTTTTGCCTCCTTCCTCTCTTTTCCCCTCTTCTCCCCTGATTCATCTAGTTAAATCAATCAGGAAAATATATTCCAGCCCACACAACACTACCTGAGTGAGGCTTTTCATCTCACTCACCCCGTAAAACTACCCCTCGATTTCAAATCTTGTTAGAAACCCCATCTCCCTGTCTCTGTTTGCTTTTATGTGCTCAAGATGCCCTTTCTTCTGTTCTTAAACTTTTTATGTATTAGCTGAAGCCATAATTCTCATGAAGGTGTCTATAGGAATGAAAATGCTACAGGACAAATGCATCCTTAATTTAAAAATATCGGATCAGGGAGACAGAAGAAGGTAATAACTCACATAAGGGATTTCTGACACCACAGACTGGGAGAACGGTCTGTGGGAACAACAAGCACTCTCTGCACGCAGCTGTGACCTCTGAAAGCAACTGCTGAATCCTGCAGAGCTCCTGCTGTGATGAGGTTTCTCTGCAAGGGGACACAAGCTGGTTAAGCTCCTTCTGGGTTTCCAATCCTCACTTAGACATAATTTCAGAATAGTGTCTGAAATGATGTTTTGAGTCTTGGAGCATCTTTCTTTTTCTGACCCCTTTTCAAGACAGATTTTTGAGGTTGAAAATGCATCACTGAAAATAATGAGCAGATTTAGGACTTCTCCTAAGGAAAGATGATGCCCTTTCATTAATTGCTATGTGACAAATGTGTCAACATTTTTTAAAATCTTCTTGTCTTTTTTTTTTTTGGGTTAAGTTTGAAGCCTGATATTGTGACCTGATGCAGAGGAAACTTGGCTGTGACTGATGCTCAGAGAGGGAAAATAGTATGAAGAAAAATGCATTCAGATGTGAATTTCTTTGAGGTGGATAATAAATCAGGATCCTGGGATTAGTGTGAAAACTGGAAACACACAAAAAGCTGCTATAAAAATGTAATTATGTTGTATTGACAAAGCAGTATATTTTTATTACATTGTTTATGAATAGAAGATACAAAGTATTCTAGCTAAAAGCATCCATGTTAAAACCATACTATGCTTTATACTGGATTCCAGTTCACCCACCTCTTTCTACACACACAAAAAACTTGCCATCAAGGTAAAAAAATCTGGAGTCCTAAATAAACTTTAAATCCCAGCCTGATATGTAGAAATCCTAGAGGACATATGATCTGTGGTCTGCTTTGGTGCAGAGGGTGACTCTGTAAAAAATGTATGTTGAAACTTCTGGGCCAAACTCTGCTCTCAAACCAACCCAGCACAGGTACCCAGCAGTGAGCCACAGAATCACAGCTTTCTGCTGTGCAGGAAATCATGGAGCTTTATACAGCTTCATGAGCTAAAGGGGTAGGTTTCACTTGCAAAATTTCATCTATAGTGTAATTAATAACCATGGGCTTGCTGTCACTTTCTTGGTGTGTATGATTCATGTGGCTTAAAACAAAACACACTGTTTTTTATACACATTTCTGCAAGAAGAGGTCTGAATGAACATCTTGGTGGAGATTGGGGATTTGCCGTGTGAACAATATAAATATACTTTTAAAACACATCCAGATTTATTGTATTTAATTTTTTTGTCAGTACCAAACTGTATCACCCTCCCTTCCTCACTGTCCAGATAAAAACCTATAAAAACTGTCTTGCAGCTCTATATGTGAATATATGCCTTTGCTTTGTATTAATATTTGTATCAAATACCTAGCTAAGTAACATAAAATATCTGCTTTACGTCTTTTTCATAGAATGAATCGTAGAATCCCGGAATGGTTTTGGTTGGAAAGGACCTTAAAGCCCATCCAGTTCCAACCCCCTGCCATGGGCAGGGACAGCTCCCACTAGGCCAGGTTGCTCCAAGCCCCATCCAGCCTGGTCTTCATGGGTGGCTGAGTGTCTTCCTCACTGGGTATCTGGGCAGCTCTCACACTTGTTATACATTAATGCACTGCAGTAACTCCATGTCTAAACCACAAATTCTTCATCTGCAAAATATGCTCAATTCCTTCCAATGCTTTGCAACTCTCTCTGTTCCAAACCTTGCTCCAAACCAATGCCATTTCTTCCAGTATCAGAAAAGTGACAACATTTTACAGCATAATTGCTGGGAGTGTGACTGTTATATGAAATAACACAACCACTCGTCATATTCCATCCTTCCACCTTAGTGTTTTGATGTGTTTATCATGAGGTCTTTTTCAAGTCCAAAGTACTTCTTTTGTCCACAGGAGCTTGTGGCTTGCTGCCTTGCTTTATACTTTTCTTTTCGTTCTTCCCAAGATGAGGGCTTGAGTATTTTTGAGGATTGGATTTGTTAGGTTGTGGGGTTTTTTGGTTTGGTTTTTTTTTTTTTGACTGTGTTTTTTGTTTGGTTGGCTGGTTGGTTGGTTCAGGTTTTTTTGGCATAAGGAGGATGGAATGTGGATTGTTTGCTTGCTTTTCTGATTCTTTTGGTAAGGAACTAGTCATGTATTTTTAAAGATAAAACCAAACCAACCAGAATAAACTTTCTGCACTGAGAGTAAAAATCCACCATGGGCATACACTTACCTATCAAATTATTATAGCACTGTAAGACATCACATTTAATATCAAAATGGTGCTTTTCTTCAGCTTCCATGCAATGTGAGAGGGTTCTCAATTTGCCCACTGGTTACCCTTGGTATGCTGCTGTGACCTGAGGCTTCAGGATTATAACTCCAGCCACCACTCTCACACAGACTCTGCCTTCTAAAAGGTGCTTTTTATGCTGAATATTACACTTTGGTAGATGTTTAGATGTGCAGACAGTGAGAGCAGTCTGCCAGAAGATTGCTTCAGCTGCCTTCTTTTCAAAAAATTATATAAGCATACATGGGAATTTACTAAACTGTCTTTCTGTGCTGAATTCCTTAAAATTAGTTCCTGAACTGTAGCATTAGTGCATCTCAGATAAAATAAGGAGGTTTTTTGGCTTTAAAGCTGCATTGTGTTTGCTAAAATATAAAAATTATGCAAAAATTATAAGAGCACTGCAGCAACAGGGACAGCAGTTGCACAGAGTGCAAAAAGTTTTATGCTTCAAAAAGTAAAGCTTTACACTGCACTTTTACTTACAGCATAGAGCAGCAGCTGTAAAAAATTAATATGTTTTCTGGCTTACCATTCTGTACAATAAATCATGGTTAATGGAGTCTCACAGGCAAAGTCACTTGGGGATTAGGCTTGGGACAGGGAGCAGGAGCCTCTTGATCCATTGCGCCTGCTGAAGCAGTCAAAATCATGAAACAGGGCAGGAGCAAATGGTTTTGGGTCCTACATTGTGAGGGAATGTTTGCAGATGTTCATTATAAGCAAAATAAATGCACTTACCTTACACTTTTTATTTGTTGTCAGGATCAAGGTGAGGCAGTGGGCTCCCACCCCCCTGCCCAGTTTTTGCTCTCTGCATGATGGAGGGCATGGAGCATTTACATGATCCAGGTTGTCAAGCTGGGCACAAGAACAGGTACAGGTCTAATTCCTGATGGATCTCTTTACTTTGATGTTGCCGTTGGTGGGATAAGACTCTGAAGGAGGCTTTCACCTTGATGAAAGTATTTCAAGGCCCAGCAATTAATGCCTCACGTAATTGCATGGAACACCTTACCAGAAGACCATTCCAGAAAGTACGTGGGAAGAAGAGAAAGTGGTGTAGCTGAAAATAAAGTGCCTTTATTCTTCAGGCCCAAGTGATGACTTTAAGTCATGATGATTGATAACTTCAGTAACATTTTTACAGCCTTATCATACAAACTATGCTTTCTTCCCATTTTTTTATCTTGGGCTGGTGTAATAATTTTTCATGGAGAGGCCAAAGGAAAAATACACAGAATATTTGTCAAACTCAATGGAACACTTCCTTCGAAATGAGCCTGTTCACAGGCTTTGCATTTCCTCTATGTCATCTACTTAGAGAGGCCTTGGGAAGTAAAAGGACTTTGGATTCAATATATTTCAGCAAAAGCCTAGTCTTTTTAACTGAATTGTACACCTTTGTCCAACAACAAAGATCAGCTTTGGAAAGGTAAAGTAGAGCTAGTGAACCCTTATGAACCTAATCACCCTTGGGTGTTTTTTGGCTTTTTTTTTGTTTGTTTGTGGTTTTTTGTTGGTTTGTTTTTATTTTTGATTTTGGTTTTTTGTTTGGCTTGGTTTGGTTTGGGTTTTTCGTTTGTTTTGGTTTTGTGTTGTTTTTTTTTTTTTCCTATGGGAGCCTGCAGGAAATGTAACAAACTTAAGAAATGTTGGGAGTAAGATTGGTGCAAAACCCCGTACTGCAGAAGAAAGCTATGGTACATTAGTTATCTGATGAGTTATTGTAAGAAACAGTTATTGGCCCATGAAAAGAAATGCTGCCCAACCAAAAATGGGGAATAATTAACACCTTTCCCTGCATGGTTAAAAATAACTTATCAAAGTGAAAGCAGACAGAAGGGAAATTACATTTTTTAATTGTCATGTTTAAATGAGACTTTATGAAACAGGTGTCCTTCAGATTTCCTGCAAAATTCATCCATCACTGTAAGAGTTAGCTATTTTTAACATTCTCCCAAAATTAGGAAAAGGAGACAGGAACAAACTCCAGCAACTGAGGATTTTAAAAGGAGAAGCAGTCATCTGATCAGCAAGATACTGGGGGGACTTTGCTAAGACTTCACTGAAATTGGGATTAAATGTATGTTTTGTTCTGGCATAGTCTCAGTTTACCCTTGTTTTCCCTGTCTCCCTCTCTCTCTCCCTTAAAAGAGTAATTTGGTTAAATATCAGCTGTATTTGGTTACAGGGCATGACTGCTAAGGTTGAGAATGCTGACTGATGCTGAGAATGTTGCAGGTGACCAGCTGCCAGGTGCTGGAAAAGTGTCCACTGCACCAGGGGCTCCACACCACTCTGATCACACAGCTCAGTTACAGCTGATGCAAATCTGCTTCTTCCAGAACTAGCAGAAAAGAGGGTTTAGTGATGGTGATCATTTGTCTAGAGCAAGACCAGGTAAGCACAGACCATATTGCTGCTTATAGAGATACCTGGACGTGTAGAAGATGCTTCTCTGACACTCATCTTGAAAAATCATCTTATTAACATGAGGGATGGGGAATAACAACAAGGCTGCTGTTCATTTGGCAGGTGCTAAGGACACCATCCATCATCCTGAGCTTGGATCAAGCAGCATAGGAGTGGCAGGCTGATTCAGCAACACATTTACTTTAAGGCCATAAAAAATTATTTATAATGGATGAGTAACTTTAGAAATAGTGGAAACCGCAAAGATAATTCACAATCCAAGCGAACAGGAGACTTGAGTGTGCCATTTCTCTGTGAAGTCCTGCCTTAAATGGAAGTGTAGAATTTCAGACTCTGCAGATGTCAGATTTTTATAAAGACAATGTTTCTCCTGGTACACAGTTAATAGTGATGTAGTGACCAACACTACTGGGAAACCCAAGAGTTTGGAAGTAATATCCTGCATCCAGTTAGACTAAGGCCACACATTTGAACTGCCTATAGATCCTGTTAATGTTGGGAGTAGTGTGTATGCACCAAATGAAGGTGATGAGTTTAAGTGCTTGTTCTCCAAGGATATCTCCAAGGATATGGGAAATGTCTACTTCTATAGCTGCTGTTAGTCTTTTAAAAATGACCAAATCAATTTGAGCAACAAGCACTTCCTGTCCTCAGCATTTCTAAAAATACATTTCTGCTACAGGAGTTGTTTTAATTAACACTGTCTGAAGGATAGTACATGCTCACTAAAAGTATTTCTCTGAGGATGCTTCCCCTCCACCTATTCTTCTGACATATTTTAGATTATTGTTTGCAATAGAACACTGACCTTCAACTTTTCTGACTCCTATAATAACATGATGATGTCTAACAGGGTGGTGATTTGCAGGGTCTCATCATGGATGAAATGCAGATTAGACTGTGATCTATTCTACTCTGACTCAAAGCAGAACTGTGTTAATGAGTTTTTTAGAGAACATATTAATTTGCAAATGCTTGTGCTGGTCAATATAGTCTTGTCCGGCCTGGCAGAAGGCATGTAAAATAGATATTGAAAGAAGAATTCCAGATTTATCTGATAAGAAAGCAGTGCAATATCAATCTGCACAAGCAATATCCTTCAGGATTTTCTCTCTCAATGGAAAACAGCCAAGGTCTACAAGAGAGATCATGGGCTGCACGTTGTGCTCCTTTTGCGATCTCACGTGGCATAGGAAAGATTCAGAAATGTCTTAAATACAGTGATTCACTTCAAAAAACATCTCACAGCCAGAAATCCATTGATACTTTTCACGTCTTGCATTTAATCCCTTTCATAAGCAGTAGCCCTTCTCTTTGCATTGTGGTGAGGTACTTTGAAGCAGCTTGGGTAATTTGGGCTCTGCTTCCATAGTCAACTTATACTTGCTGACAGAAATAAGAGTAATGGAAGGAGATGGAGCCTACAGAACAGATTTGACTTCTTAAATGATTCTGAAGACTGCCTAAATCCCTCTTGTCTTTGATGCAATCGTGTTCTCACATCCCTTTGGAAGCTGACTGCCCAAACACTCATACTGAGCCTGCATTAAAATTGCACACAAAATGGCTGTGCTTTTAGGCAAGGATACTTCTTTCCCTGAAATATTTCAGTTTTTTAATTCACTGTAATGAGCAGCTGCTTTCAAGCTGTCTGCAGTCAGAGTAATCAGGCCTGTGGTCTTATAATGCCTGCATAACGTAAAATTTCTCCTTTCCCTTCTACTTTTAACTCAATCACAGTTTGCTTGAATTTGAGAAGTATATGCTGATGGAATTTAAATAAGTCCTAGGAAATTAAGTGTTTAATTAGCTGATGGCATCCAGATTACTGTAGATATGGTACAGAGGAAGTGTTTGTTTTTCTTTATTTTGATGTGGCTTTTTTTTGGTCGCTGATTTTTTTTTTTTTAATGGAAAGGAAAAGCAGCAACCCATTTTTTCAAATATTGCACCAATCAAGAAAGACTCTAGGGCAAGTTCAGAAACACAAAGAACACTTAGAAATGCCTACAGTATTGAAACACTGACTGAGTTATTCCCCAATAACTGTAGGTTCAAATATCTGAATTACCTACAAAAAAGGTTAGGTCTTGGATGTTTGTTTTCTCCTATGTTTAGCTTAAGGTTCAAAGTTAAATACTGTCCTGGACCTAAAAGCCTAAGCTCCACCTTAAGAAGAGACCTGTAATATGAATTACCTTGGAGGACACCAAATCAGTGTTTCTAGTGCCATGCTCCTGTCACTTACAAGAAGAACATACCAAGTAAACTTATGTTGGATTCTTGGGCTTATTCTTTGGTAATTTACACTAAGAAAACTTCTGAACTGTACAAATGGTTGAGCCCTGAGAGGGTGAATTCGCTTCTGAAATGAAGGCACTTGGACGTGACTTTGCAAATGGTAATGAATTTTTGCTGACTGCTTACTGATTATTGCAATTGTACCTGCAACAATTAGATAATTAAATAATTAAACCTCGATTAGATGATTAAACATAGCTGCCTATAATTCCATTCCAACACACATTACTATTAAGAAAGAAGTTAGCATTAAAGTGATGGATTAATCACCACGTTTTCACACCATAGATGTTTAGTAGATTTACACACATTTCGAAGGAAATCATAAGCCTCAATTTAATGTAATAGTAAAATACTTTTGAAACAGACCCATCAGTTATAAAGGGATTACTCTCTTTCTTAAAATTAAATGTATAAATACTCCAAGAACTACTCAGTCTGATAAATGTGGTGTTTTCATTTGTGCTGTGAAAGTCCACCACAGAAATCCCAAATGACAGTAAAACAATAATATAAAAGGAGAGGAAAAAAATAAACCCCACAAAAAAATCCTCCACCAAACTAAACCACTCCTGCTTTCGTTACCTTAATAGAGTTCTTCTGCAGTTTTTTCATCATTTGATTTCAAACTCTTCATGAGGTATCTGTTGATACCATCTGAGCACTACCTCTCTGCTATAATGCAGCCTATGTTCAAATCTCTTCCCATTGACTACTGACAAATAGCAGAGACTTTCACTAATTTACTGTAGCCAGATACAAACAAGGTATTTATTCACATTCCTTAAGAAATAATGAGTGTATAAATTACCCTGGGTTTGAGCCTAGATGGTGGTTGGTACACAGACTGCTAGTGAACACCTCTCTTACTCTCCCTGTGGATTGCAGCAAACTATAAAGGAATTTTTTTTTTTATCATCTCTGTGCAAGCAATAGATTATCTTCTGTGGAAATGAATGGGAGAGTTGCACTTGATTGATAGAACAATGCTTAATTTTAACAGGAGAACATCTGTGCCCCTTCTGAGTTCGTGACTCTGCACCTGCCATTAAGGAGTGTTTTGTTCTTCATTCCACTTGAAGAAGTTCTAGATATGGAATACCAAACTGCTTGTCAAATGTTCCTGTGTGGTTCAAAATCTGTGGAAAATATTGAATTTCTTGTAGACTGATCCCGACTATATGCTCTAAATGGACATCACCAAAAAAAGCCTGGCTCAGTTCTGTGCTAAGCTTATTGTCTCAGAAAGAGATACTTTTGCCTCTCAAAATCTCAGTTTTAATATGAAAATATTTTCTGCCTACTCTGGGTTTTTAATCTTAGCTGTTTTTCTGGCTCTATATCACCACTTGCATGTCAACAGAGCACATTATTCCTCAGCCCTACCATTTGCTCTGTGTCAGTACCAAAAAAAAAAAAAAAAAGGAAAATTAGAGACCTTGTTTGATGTTGGTTATACACAGAAAGTGTATAAAAATCACAGAATGCAACTATAACATGACTGAAAAAAATCTGGTTTAAACTGGTTGCTTTTGAAATGTGTTTTTTAGTGAAGCGGGCTACTGAGAGGCATAGCATGGGTTGCTTCTTTGCAGGGTTTTCTAAGTTTTCTTGTCTTTAAAATAATGTAGTTTATCCTTTGTACCTGAAAATCTTCATATTTTAACATACAGTTTTGAATTTTCATTGTTCACCAGTCAGTAGGTGGTGAGCAATTGTGGTGTGTGTCACTTGTCGGTTTTTGAGTTTTATTTCTCTCTCTTTTTGCTGTCTCTTTTTTTTTTCATGACTCATATTATGTTGCTGTTCTTGTTTTATTGCCTTTCTGTTATAAACTGTTCAACTGTTCTTATCTCAACCCACAGAATTTAACTTTTTTCCAGTTCTCCTCCTCACTCCACGGGCAGATGTGTGTCTGAATGAGTGTGGTACTTAGTTGCTGGCTGGAGTTAAACCACAACAGTATTATAGGGGATTTTTCTATCTTTCTATCTCCTATGATGTTATTGCCAAATTATGCACACTTCTCTTTTGCTGTGTGAAGCTTGTTTCGTGCTTAATCAGCAAATGCTTAAACTACTAAGCATTACTAAGATAATTATTCTGAATTACACTTGCCACAAAATTTTGCATGGGTTTTTTTTAATATTATTGTTCATCAGAAGATTCTTCTATTTCTATCTCCAGCCTGCTGTTACAAGAGAATTAGCCCACTTAGAAAGATCACAATTTATTTTTGTGGTGTCTGACGTGGTTTTCCCACTTGGACAAAATGGTACTTAAAATAAAAAAAGACAGCCTTAGTGAAACTGGTCTTTATTAACACGTTTTTTTACAACTTACTCTCTTTGTCCCCTAGTACCTAATTCACAGCACCTAAATCAAGGGCAGTGCTGGAAACTACTCACAGAACAGCTCATATTTTCCTTAATTTACCTATTTATTATAAAACTTGGATTATGGAGTCACAAACCCACAAATCCATAGAAAGGCTGAGGTTGGAAGGAACCTCTGGAAGCCACCTGGTCCAACCTCCTGCTCAAGCAAAGTCACCTGTGGGAGGCTGCCTTTCACCACATTTAGATGGCTTTTGAATAACTCCAAATATGGAGACTCCACATCCTCTCTGAGCAACTTGTGTCAGTACTTGGTCACCTGTGCAGTGAAAAAGGTTTTCCTGCTGTTCAGATGAAACCTCCTGTGTTTCAGATCTTTTGTGGCCAGATCTTTCATTCCTGTGTGCTTTCCCACAGTCCTGACTCAGAACAGGGAATTTTAGTTCAAAGCACAACAAAAATTCTCTTGTTTAAACATTGTCCTAAACCAAGGAGAAATATTAATGTTACTCCTTATTTGGATGTCTTCTGCTCTGATCTCTGTCTCTGTACATGCACACCCAAATCCAAACACTTATTGACTTACATTTGCTATTTTTGAATGCTACAAAATCATCCAAACTTTTCCAGCTAGGCAAAAGTCTGGAAAGTGAGAATCTTTTCATGCAGAGAACCTGAGAAGCTTTACCATGGAAATGGGAAATGTGACTTTGTGAAGAATTAATACTATTTCCTTGTGCTCCTCCTATGCCCATCAGTGCACTGTTCGAATAGCAGTGGGCAGTGGTTAAACTGATTTTCTTTTCTCTTTTTGCTTCTCAGTACTGAGGAACACAAAACGGATGTGTTCAGAGACTGTGTCATATGTTTCCTGAAAGCTTCCACTTTTAAAAATGTCAAGAATTAGAAATACTAAAGCTATACTCCGAAATGCCTTAAAGAAAAGCTGGAGTTCTGTGTCAGCTGCTTTCCCTGTCTCAACTGATTGAGAAAAGTGAAAACAAAAATAAAAAAACCAAACCACAAAAACCCCACCAAGAGATGGGTGCATGAAAAGGACAAGAACAAGTTTTTGTTCTATCCCAAAGAAAAACACATGCCATTGGCTGTGATTCATCCTAAGCAGTTAGCCCTGGCCACTGCACAGCCCAGCAGACCCTATCAAAGACATTTTTTTGCTTGATTTTGAAATGTCTTTGTTTCTCAGTCAGGCACTTGAAAAAAATTATGATACTCTGCTGCAAAAGTGGCAGTGTGACTGGACAGGCTCTTCCAGTCCACTTATCAAAGTGCTTTTTGCTCTCGTTTTGAGGCCACCTTCAATATTCAGTTGTGACAATGCAAGCAACACTCCTGGGAGCAAAGAGCTTTGCATGAACAAAACTCATGTGCTTTTGTTTTTTGTTTTTGATTCTGGTACATGCTGTTCTGCACAGGGAGCCTTTCCTTCCAGGGGTCACTGAGATGAAGAAAGCTGAAATAAATAGCCACACACATTGGGACAGCTTTTCACACCAAGGTGCACGAGAAATCAGAGGACTGGAGCTGAATGCTAAATATAGCTGTGGTTTTGTCATGAAGAAGAAAATGTGGTGAAGAAAAAAAGGCCTTGAAAGTACAGAAAATGCAGCTCTTAGGACAACTGGTGCCAGTCAGATAACTCTGTAAGGCCTGTTTCTGAGGTGCTGTCATTACAACTGCAAGTCCACAAGTTAGGACTAAATATTTATCTTTGATGTAGTCAGTGTTACTGCAGTCCTGAGCAGTTCACTTGGAATTGCTTCCAAGGCTGCATGGGTTCACAGCACAAAAATAGAGAGCATCCCTTGGTGAACTGCAAGCTTGTGAAAGCCAGGATATTTCTTTTACTTATACTATATCATTCTTATATATAAGTATAAATTTAGGCTAGATATTCAAAAAAAATTCTGTAATGTGAGGCTGGTGAGGCCCTGTCACAGGTTGCCCTGAGAAGCTGTGGCTGCCCCATCCCTGGAAGTGTCCAAGATCAGGTTGGATGGGGCTTGGAGCAACCTGATCTAGTGGAAGGTGTCCCTGCCCATGGCAGGGGGTGGAACAAGATCACCTTCAAGGTCCCTTTCAACCCCAACCCTTCTGTGATTCTATGTAGTACATACACTTAAACATCACTTTACATGCAATGATTGAAACCTTTGAGGTATCCAATGGTTTTTCATCTAAACCTGAAGAGGTTGGTGAAATGTTTCTTTTCTGAATTGCTCTCCCTGTGAAAAAATCCAAGCATTCACATAAGCACGGGTGGAATGGTTTCCACTGGGAAATGACTTAGATTTCCCTTCTAATCCTGCAAGCCATGCTCCATTGAGGGTTTTAATATAAGCTTGAAAAGGCATTATTTTCCTGACTTGCAATGTGTTCATCTTGGCTTCTGGTTTAGAATAAGAATGTATGGCAATGGATTAATCATCTGCAGCTCACCCTGTTCCCTCATTTCATTCCCAGTATCATCAGCAAGCAATTGCTATGTACAAAGTCTAGGTTGAGGTAGGTAGGTTTGAAAGTGATCTGACACTTGAGAGGAGAGAGGCACATCACACACACTTTTGTAAGTGATTCTTCACTTAAAAAATGCAATGTTACCACGAAGTGCTTCTGTGGAGCACAGGGAAAGAGTAGTCAATCCTGTATGCACCAATTTCCTTCTCTCAGTATGTAGTGCTATGTAGTGGGATGAAGAAAGTCGTGGTTGTCTGTGACTGCTGAGCCAAGACCACAGAAATTGCTATCTGATGTTTAAGAAAGCAAAAATTCCCCAAGTCCTCAGTGTAAATGTGCAGCCTGCAACAATTGGAGGGTCAACTTCACCTCCGCCAGTCCAAGTTTTATGAAAAGTGGGACAAAGGCAATTGAATGACCTTCATGCCTTGAGACGTATTTTTCATTCTTTTTTTTCCTCTTTGGATGCCAGACACTTTTCTTACCATCCAGAATGACTCAATTTTCCTTATTAAAGATCGCCCCCCAAGAGAAGAACTCCTTACCTAACCTTTTTTCTTTTCTCACAGGTCAGTGGATCAACAGGAAGTGACTTTTTAAAGGTTAAGTGGCAGAATTCTGTGCCTGCTTCAGCTGACTTTCCATTTCTTCCTGTTGTGCTCATAAGAGTTTGCAACTGATACAGGTCAAGGTCAAGGTGCAGGTCATTTATTTGATGAATTTGGCTAACAGTGCAAGCCAGAGAAGGTCTAGGTCTGCTGTTGCTTGAGCAGGAGCTGCAGCAGCATGGGTGTGAACTTTGCTGAAATACCAGAATCCAGTTTAGCCTGTCCCAGTTGAGTGGTACTTTCCAGGGTAAAACAGTCACTACAGTAACCAAGTGGAGAGAAGCAAGTGCCACTTTCTCAGATGTCATTCTTTTTCTTTCTATCTGTAACTAGACAGCCTTAAATGCAATCTTTTATTTTAAGAATAATTTAAGAAGACAAGCCTTCAGCCTGCACGACTGGAAAGATCTGGGAAAGTGTTTTTATCTCCTACAGGTTTTATTTCTCTTCATCTGTGCCTAATGCTTAAGGCTAGCAAACTGTAACTACCCAAGTTCTTCGGATCAGTGAGCAAGCACTGTCCTGAGGTGGGATATTAAAGGGAATTTTGAAGAGAGATCATAGATTTCCAGCTGTGCTTCTGTCTCTGGGTATCTGTACTGGTTCATGTGATAGGAAGTGGGGTGAATCAGATTTAATTTAAGTCAACCATTCAAAATATGTTATGCTAGAACTCTGATTTCATGAAAAAGAATGCTTTTCTAATAGCTTGAGCAGAAATCTCGTTAAAAGATTATGAAAAGCTGCCATCCTTCAGTTTTCTTCTTCCTCCCTCTCCTTTCATCGTGGCGATGCATGGATCTTGCAGCAAGTTAATTAGGGACATCCAGCCCCTTAAACAGAAACTGTCCTGTTATTATCTGGACCAAAGTGTTGGCTATCTCCTCTTTCATGACACAGAGAGCATTAGAGCTGCCAAGCAGATTCTTCAAGGCAAAAAGACTAATTGAGAAAGTCACAAATTTCCTTGAGCCAGCTCAATGCTAGCAATTACTAAGTAAAATAGTCAGACCTTTCATTATCCAAAACTGAGCTGTGTGAGCTGGACTGCAAACTTTGAGATTTCTGCCAGTGAATGGAATTCTTTCATAATAGTTTCCTTTGCTGGCTTCTCTCTATATCCCTTTGCTTTCACTCATTCAGTGGATTATCAGAGTCTTAATGAAGTAGTAATAATAATTCTAAGTTCCTTTGTAATGAAACCCATGAAGAGAGCAATTAAAATAGGTTTTAACTTCTGGGGTTTTTTTGCTCATCCAATGCCTGACAAGAAATCTGAAGTCAGAGTCCATCATGTCCAGACCCTGAGAAGACTGATTGCTCTCAAGCTATTTTGTATCATGTTTTGCACAAAGTCAGAAAGCGTTTAACAGATTGAAGACATTCCTCAGAGGAAAACTGAGTATTGTGAACAAAGATTTTGTGAAATACTCCATGAGACTGATAGATAATGCTGTCTAAGGCTGTTTTCTCCTACTGAGGATTAGGTAACTCAGAAAAGGCAATATGATTTGCTCTGGATTTGTTCTCTCTGTGTATGAGTACAGATGAATACTTATTTTTTTTGCATCTGTGACATAAGTGTAATGATAAGCTGGAAGACAGTGTGATATTCATGGTGCTCACACACAGGGATAGAAGTGGTGGTGACAGTGGCATTTCTGTAAGGTGTTACTTGATGCCCTGTAGTCATGTTTGCTCCACACAGAAAGATGTGATATTTCTAAAAATGAAGTGCATATTTGGCTCAGATTGTACCACCTTTATACTGCATAGAGGGATTTTTTTTTTGCCCCAGATTTGCCTCAAAACAATGTTCTCCTGTTCAGGCTCATGTAGTAGCCGGTGGTTTCCATGAGATTCTTTTGTCTGGAGGGGAGTTTTAGTGTATTTGCCCACAAACACACTGAAAATTCCCATGCAAAGGCAACAGGACAATAAAAAGTGTTACTGTCTCTGACTCTGCAGCTTGACTGTGCCATGGCAGATACCAAGAACTGAAATTTGTGCCCAATCTCTGCTCGCCAGCATGGTGATGGATGGTCTTGCAACACTTTGCTGACAGTGGAAGGACAGACCATCAGCAAAGAGCTGCACAAAGCAGTGGCAGGAAAAAAACATTTTAGATAGAATTCAGTGTAGGTGAGGTGGAGCAATGGAAGCGTGAAAAGAACAATCCTAATGTCACCTAGAGAGGGAGGGGTTGTTATTTCTGAAGAATGAAATCTTGGAGGTACAACAGCTGCTGGCACAAAACGACTGTTCTCAGAAACCATCCAAAAAGTGAATTAATTAGAAATTATGAGGAGAGAGAAAATAAAATCATGCTGCTATTTCATGTACTACATGCCCCGATCTTGAGTACTTTGAGCCACTCCATTCTCTCCCACCTCAAAAAGGATGTTATAACAGGAAAAGATTGGGATAATGGCAGCAATCAAGGTCAGAAGTATAGAGCAATTGAACAGACCAGGACTATCCAGCCTGGAGAGAAGAAAATGGACATATTTAACAGATGGCAAGGGCTGCCGTTGCCCCTCTCACAGAGGAGAGAACTCTGGAGAAAATGAAGGAGGCTTAGCTTGAGAGAGGGGGAAGGAGAGGTGGTTTAGTGTTTGCTTGTCACTGCCTAAATCTGTACTTTGGTCAGTAAATTAAGTGAATTCTTCTCAACATGAGTCAGTTGTGTTCATAACAGTAACAGGTCAATAATCTCCCTGTTTTTATCTTGATGCATGAGCTTTATAATCTGTTTTTTTTTTCCTTGTATTTTCTGCCCCTGTCCCGCTGAGAACAGGTAGTGAGTGACTGGCTGTGTGTGAGTCTGGCCATTAGCCAAGGCTGACACACCCAAGGTGCTTCTGCATCTCTTGAATCAGCACCATTTAAGAAGTCAAGGCAGTGTGCAGGAAGAGGGAAGATAGGTCTCTATTATACATGTACTGCTGACCACTGTTGGGGGTTGACAGTCTCTCCACTGGGTCTTGTACTCTTAAAATCAATTCTGTTAAAACAAAATAGTTTTGTAACTTCATATCCTGAAATTCTGTAGGAAAGGTTTGTTAGTAAGCAATGGGATGGATTTGATCCATAAAAAGTTTTCAAGATACCTTGAAACTTCATCTGTGCTAGGCAAAAAAGCCCTGCAAATAAAAATTAGGTGCTTTATTTTTTGAATACTTAAAATGTTTTTTTATGCTCCATCTAGCTTCTCCAGTAATTGACACACTTTGCCAAATAAAGCACTCAAAATAGACTTTCAGGTGGGCTATTTTAAAAAATAATTATCCTCCATAATGTTAGTCTTATGAAAATATTATTATCTTTACATATTATTCATAATGAATAACAAATTCAAGCCTCCCTTCAGAACAGAAGAATTAATTGTACATTCATCATCATATAAATGAAGCAAAGTAATGTGGCTTAGTTGTTTTTCTGAAATATCTGTTTTAAGAGGCCTTGGGCAAAGCAGTGTTCAAACATTTATCCTTTAATTATAAAAAATAAACCACAAAGAGGAATGCATAACTAATTTTATAGACTTGAATTAATTTTAAATAATTTGTGTGTGAACTGATAGCCTCGGCTAAGAGCTAATAAAACCAGTGGGACCCATCTTGTGCATTGCTATTTGCATCTACTTGGAAACATGGAATTATTATTCTTTTCTTAGTGGAGTCCTCTTCTGGCAAGAATAAGGCTGGGAGAACCACACAGAAAATATCTAAATAACTTGAAATCTTCCTCAATTTCAGGTATCATGACTGTAAGGTTTTAGCAGAAAAAAAAATGTTCTTTCTGCTGTTAAAACTACACATGGAAAAAGTAGGAAGAAGCTGTGGAAGTCTAGAAAATGCATGTGAGGTGATCTACAAAGCCAGTGGAGGAGTTCAGATTAGCAAGTGTCCCACTGGCACCCCAGTTCAGTGGTCTGTCCATTTCTACACAACATCTTAAGACAACTCCATTGACTGGTCCACCTATTTTAAGCGGAAAAATATTTTGCTGTTTCAAATGTACAATAATAGCTTCTTTCTCCTTTTTTCAATTTATGGCATTCCAGAACTATACAGCAACAGCACGTTCAGCTTGGGGAACCATTGAGGCAGTCTGGTTTGCAGGAGGTCTTTTACAGTTAAAATTGTCCACAAAATAAAGATCACAGGTGCAAGTGACACAGTACTTTGAGTAAAGCTTCATGCATAAGTATTAGGTTTTAGAAAAGGCCACAAATGAGGGATATCACTTTCCAGCAGAAACTCTAATGGATCTACTTCAAAGGAATGTACTTGTTTCACTGTGGTTTTTTGGAGGAAATGGGATTTTATTTTAGTGATGTTGTTTTATATTTGCTCTCTCTGTGGTATATACAAAGATAGTATCTGTGCCAGCTGCTGTCTGAAACTTAGAAGAGGAGGGAAGCACCCAGAAGGAGAAGAGATATCTTCTAGCATCTCCTGGATGAAAGGGGCTCATGAATCAAGCATAATTAATTTCTACATCAATCATATTTGCTGGCATTCTTTTCACACATCCTTAACATACGAAACTGGCGCCACAGTTGTGCATGTGGCATGGGTGGCCTCATTCTAATCAGTAGCTTGCAATAATGGATGTATTAATTTCCAAAAAGATAAAAAAAAAGTTGTGCATAGGTTCTAGATGCTGAATGTAGCCTTCCTAAAGAGCAGACATAACCTGGGAAATAAAACTCCCTGCAGCTGAGACCTGGCTGAGCCTGGGGAGGTGAGAGTGGCCAACAGGAGCAGATCTTCAGCTTGGATGAGAGATTTCCATTTGCAGGATGTGCCACAGAGCCCTGGGACACAGTAAATCATGACCATGGATGACATCTATTTACAGGCATAGAAAACTTCCAACAACCTTTGCATGGTCCTCAGAGAAGTCTGAGGAAAACTTGGGAAAGTTTTATTTCACACTGGAGGAAGCAGTCATTAGTTATCATAGATTTTTTTTTCTTGTAGTTTTAGATTTTCCTTATTGTTTTAAGTATGAGGAGTTTAGCTGTTTGATTCATTGTTCACAAGTGGAAAGGATTACATGACAGATTATCAAAGAGGTGTGCTTAGCTCAGTTTCCCTCTACTTCTTGCCAGAAGGCTGGTGCCTGAGTCTGCCCTCACAATTCCCACTTCACTGCCATCACTGCCAGGAAGCTCCCTACAGAAAACACAGTGTGTGACTAACACATAAATATGCAAATGCAGACCAGTCTCCTTGGATATGTATTGAATACTTAGTGTAGGCTGAGTTAAAGTCAAAATGTCTTGAATATAAAAAGATTAATATTAAAAGATTAATAGAAAAAGATTCTACAGCTTCTGCTCTTTTAACTTCTGCAATAGCTGAAGTAAGTGAATTTCCTGTAAGGTCAAAGTTCTGTACCAGAGGAGTTTCTAGAGGGTAAAGTAATGGGAGAGGGCATGTGTCAGATAACATGAATTTAAATGGGAAAAAAACAACAGAATCCTAAGAAAACCCACAGAGGCCTTCCCAGAACTATTCCTCAGGCGAGATGGCATAACCTTCTGCACATGCATGTGTTCAAACAATATAATTTTGAGGCTTGTCTTTTTTGTGGATTATTAATATAAGTAAAAAATCTTAAAATTTGCATATTTAAATTTTAAAGTTGTGAGGAGCTGCAATCAAAAATGACAGAGGAATAAGAAATTTGTTTGAGATGCAGATATCCTAAGATATGTTTTCTTTGGAAGACAGTGGAATTTCACAGGAGCTTGGAGTCTTCTCTTGGACCATAGATGAGTACAAAGCAGCCACTCTGAACTACTGCCAGGGTTGGAGGGCTCAAAGAGACTCAAATAATCACCTGTTCACAAGGTCTAATAGAGTGGACTTCTCAGCCACAGGTTAGGTCTCTAAGCTTTGTATCCAGTGCATGAGAAAGTGAAGCATCTCAGAGGAATCAGAAACTGTGCCATCCTGATCCTTGGAGAATTTCAAGCCTCAGTCAGGCAAAATCCTGAGCTGATCCCCCAGGAATCTGGACATTTATGTGCTTTGATAACATCACTAATGTTGTCTCATAGTCAGAACATTAGGCAACACCAAAAACTTGATCCCACATTAAAATGACTGTGTTTGAAATCATGGAATGCCTTGAATTAGACCTTCAGCATCAAAAAATGTTGAACACCTGTCTAATTTTCAAAGTCTGCTCAGCACATCTTAAAAGCTGAGGTGTGTCCAGAACTTGACTGCTTTAATGAAGTTACAGACATAGCAGCATTTACATTCCTTTAATATTCTAGCACATGAGTGAGTTGCAGTTCTTAATGTCTGTCACCAGACACCTCCCGTGCAGGTAGCAAACTGCATTTTCATAAATGGTGAACTGAGGCTCAGCAGCTGGGATCTGAATTCAGGTTTGCAGTCCGAGGTTATTGCTTGGGTCACTTGGCAATCCTCTATCCTGAGATAATAAATATTTTAGCTTAGTTAAGAAATAAGCAAACACAATAACCTACTAAATCAGCTTTCTGAGCTAGACATCAGGAGAGACTTTATTACAATCCTAATAAATAAGATAAACTTGATTGTAATGCATCCTTATTTTGAAGGAGCTGTTTATATGCTGAACAAGTTTGGTAAATACTATCCCCTTTGGGGTTTTGACTCTGTACCTATGAGCACAATTTGATAGGTGTTTCCCAGAGGAGTTAAAAAACATCAGAGTGCTGGAAGAGAGACTGTCTGAAGTGTAATGAGGCTGGAGACTGCAACAAGCACCATCCATCACTGTCACACAGAGAAGTCGGTGTGACCTGAAGATCTGCTGTCCTCTGAAGCAGACCTTCCAGCCCCCTGAGTTCACTGTGCTTGGTTTTACACGCTTTTAGAAAAGGTTATCTTTGATTTTGGCAGGTCTTCCTCTCTGTTCTGTTTGCTTACATCTGACTAGTGAAATTACAGCATAGCAGGAGGTCCTCTGCATGAGTAGGCATGAAATGAGAAGAGCAAGCGTTCTTCCAGCAGTGTTTTGGAGAATACTTAATGCTGTTTTCTGCACATTAGTTTATGAAAAGACAAAGAGCAGTAGCAGCAAACAAATACCTCTGAAAAACAACCCCTGTGCTATGTCAACATCCAGATTGCCTTTCAACTGGAAGAGTATTTAGGTAAATTTGGCCGTTCAGAAGACAGTGGAATGAAAATTCAGATTACTCACGTTTTAATGTGTCCTAGACCAGCATCTCCCACACATTAATTCCATTACCAGGAGCAGCTGTTAAAAGTGATGTGTGGGCATACTCTCTGCTTCACCTAGAAGTTGTGATTTTTTACCGAAACCTTAACAAATATCTTAACAAATACAGACAGATACGTGATGACCTTAATCCAGCTTAATTCCTGCTCCTGTGCAGGAGGAAGGAGAGCCTTCTTTACCTGATGGGAAAGCGGAGTTATATCCTGATGTGTAGCTTAAGTTGCTCAACTGGGCAGGAGGCAATACCAGTGGGTTGCTTGGAGCCTGTAACAGATGCCATATAGGCTTGACATTGAAAGAAATTAGCTTTCACCTCTACTTTAATTTTCTTCCCCCCAGAGTGCTGCAGAGAGGACTTTTGCTTTACAGAGCAAGTAGGCACTATAATTACTCTGAACTCTGCTTCAGTGGCATCTATAGACTGGCTGTGCATTGTGGTTTTATTATTTTTATTATTTATTTTTAAATCAGGGTTCTATCTTCCAACTGGTCTGGGCCCTTAGATTTGAATACAGTTTCCTCACAACTTTAAAGAATATCTTTATACCTTTCAGAGCATAAATACCTGTAAAAGCTGAAAAGCAAAGCATTGTGTTGTTGAAGTCTTGGCTGAACGGCACACTCCTAGGGAATACTTTCCAGCTGCTGGTGTAAGGAGTCCTAGGTTTCTGTAGCATGACAAATAATTACATTAATCGGAGCTCACAGGACTATCAGCGCTTTTCAAAAACACCCATTTATTTCCTGCTTTGGAAAGACCTTTGTCAGACGAAAATTGATTTATCACTTCCATTGAGTTATTGCATCTGGTAAGATCAGAATTTCTCTCTTTATTAAAAAAAAAACTTAAAAACTGCCAGAGGTTGCAATGCAGGCCAATACCTGAACTGATCCAGGGGCCGGCCAACTTCTTTCTTTTCAGACATGTCTGGCTGCATTTGCCTTTTCTGAAGAACGGGATTAACACACCCATGCTGGATCCATGCACAGTGCCTTTTGCCCTGTCATGGTCATGTTTCCAGCCAAAATGTGGCAGTGGGCTGTGCACAGAAGGAGGCGGAGAATACCATGCTTCCTTTTCTCAGAAAAGGCAGGAAAGCAGGAGGAGCTGTTCATCCTCCACTTTGTATATTTTCTTTATTTTTTAAATGGCTCCTCTTATTGCGGTGTAAATGGCTAGAATAAAAAGAGGATTTATTCTAATTACACTGAAAACATATGTATATAGAAGTATTACCATTTCCCTGATGGCATGAGAGCACTGGAGTCTTCAGACAGAGATAAAACTTGTGCTCAGAACCTGATAAAAGTCCTCCTTGTGCTGCGAGAGCATCATAAGCAAAGCTGTTACCAATTGTCACCACCAATATGTTCCTTCCTCCTGAGAACACCACAGCAGCTGTGCTTTTAGGACTGCAATGCACTTCCATGATGAGCCTTGTGGTATCCTAAATTTCCTGCTCAGGAACCTCCTGCAGCTTAAACTATCCCAGACAAGCATCATCCCAGGGAGGTGACTCCAGCTGCTCAATGTGATGGTGGAAGGGTTCAGCGATGGTGGGGCAGGTGCTTTTGGGTGAGCAGGGTTTTTTGTTGCTCTCTTTGTTGCTTTTTTTTTATTTCAAAGGGGAAGAAACACATGCCAACTTCTTTCATTTCTTGAAAGCAGGCAAAAGCTGCCTTTTGGATTCTTCCTTCAAAAGTGCACCAATAATTCAAAGTAGACTAAATAGCATGCAAAGAGTAAGGGACATTACTTACATACATTAATTAAATTTGTGCTAAGCAGCTCTATTTCTGTTAAGGGTGATGAAATCTTTCTTGCTGAAAGGACCAGGGCTGCGGGTGTCCTTCGTATCACATGGAGAAGAAAGAAATGAGAAAAAGTCATCATCATTATCTACATCACGCAAGACAGTTTTGGTGGGGCTTTGCCATTGCCTGGCTGTGGGGCAGTAGAGAGGAAAAAAACATACAGACCAGAGAACTATGCCTGTTTGAAACCATCTGGTAATACCTGCAGGCAGCAGGACAGAGATGCCCATAATAGTGCTTCCTCTGGAGTTCACTGTTGGGGGGACTTCTGATTCGGGCAGCAGGGCAGCCTGCCTCCCCATTCTGGGAAGCTTCCTCTGTTAGCTGTGTTGGTGGCGAGAAACAGATCCAATTGTGGTGTGGATGCTTCCCTAGGTGCATCTCACACTCATGTTATTGAGCAGCTCTCATGGGAGCTCCCAGCAGGGTCCTGTCTTTGGGAAGCTCTGTGTCAGCCCAGACACAGAAGCAGACATGGCCAAACCTTCCATTCTGTGAGTTCTGTGAGAAAAGTAATTTTAGTTTTTGTTATTTTTGTTTTGTTTTGATACATGGTTTAAAAGAGTGTTAGCTGATGAGTTGGAGCCCAAGAAAGAAGTCCAAGAGTAAATCTTTCCTTCCACTTCTTGCCTTTAGTCCAAGTGCCTTCCAGCCTCTCCAAAGAAAACGGATTATATGGAACTGCAATTTTGTGTTTGCAGCAGGATCAGTGGAACTGAATTCTGCTCTAAGAAAAACCTTGGACCTTTTCTTTGTGTGAATCATAAAAGCCACACTCTCTTTTTTTGCTCCTGAAATAAAGCAGGAGGTCATGTCCAGATGTGCAAAGCATCAGCCAGCCCCACTCTGTGACCAAAACTACACACAGCACTTTCTTGCCCCACCCTGCAGTCCCTTGCACAAGGTGTGGGCTGGGAAACAGGATGGTGAAAAGCTGCACAGTCCGGCAGTACCAGTAACAAAACTCATTTCCTCTCTGTGCCAAAGAGACAGGAGCAAATCTGTCAGCCCAGAACACAGCACGGGGTCTTGAGCAAGGGAGGAGCAGAGAAGGAGATGTGCTTTGGGGAAAAAAAAAATCCTGGAGCTGAGTAACAGGAAGCAGAGAGAGACTAGAAGAAAAGAAACATGTTTACGGAATCGCAGAATCAATTGGGTTGGAAAAGGCCTCTGAGATCATCAAGTCCAACCTTTGGCTGATCACCACCTCATCAACTGGCCCAGGGCACTGGGTGCCATGCCCAGTCTTTCTTAAACACCTCAAGGGATGGTGACTCCACCAGCTCCCTGGGCAGACCGTTCCAGTGTTGAACATTTCATGACAAAGTTCCTGCTGATGTCCAACCTGAACCTCCCCTCGTGCAACCCAAGGCTGTTCCTTCTCATCCTGTCCCTTGTTCCCTGGGAGCAGAACCTGACCCCTCCCAGCTGCCCCCTCCTGCCAGGGAGTTGTGGAGAGCCAGAAGGTCCCCCCTGAGCCTCCTTTTCTCCAGGCTGAGCCCCCGCAGCTCCCTCAGCTGCTCCTGATGCTCCAGCCCCTTCCCCAGCTCTGCTCCCTTCCCGGACATGCTCCAGCCCCTCAGTGTCTTTCTTGAAGTGAGGGGCCCAAAACTGGACTCAGCACTCAATGTATGGCCTCATGATTAAGATTAATGTGATTACCAATTGTTCTGCTGTTTTATTGGGGTGTCAAGAATATCAAGTACATAGTTAAGACTGGGCTGTTTTGTGGATATGTCAGATTTAATCTGTCTAGGAGCTTTTACCTGTGGAAAGGACAGCATGCCTCCCTCAAAAGTGGTGTTTGACCACAAATTTATCTTTTAACAAAATTTGTGGCTCATTTTACATGTCTAAGTTATTACCACAGGCTAGGGAATATTAGAAGTATGTGTTTCAGGCTTTTAGATCCAGTAATCCTCGGTGACCTTTAGCTCTTGATTATCTTTAAAATCTTATAAAAAAGAAATTGGTCTTAAGACCTATCATGAAAGTAGAGTTCAACAGAAGTATTTAAACTGATCTAAATAATAAAATACAGAAAATGTTAAAGTAATTATTTCATGGTCAAGCCTTATGAATGGATGCTTGTCCTAATGATTCAGACAACTTTCAGAACATTTGTAGAATTGGTATAAGAAGGGAATTCCAATTTAATTTTTAACTTACTGCTATTCTTTCTCCATGCTTTTTGGCTGAAATTTCCGTGCCTGACACCTGCTACTGAAAAAGGTCTAACTTCAAACCATGTTCTTATTCCTAGTGTGACCAGAAAGAAGGATCGTGAAATTACCAGGAAGTTCTACTTATTGAGTCATTAAATTTAAGAACCTGTGGAATTATCCCTTGCAAGGAAGAACTGTTAACTACAGCAGCCTTGGCATATCTGATTAAGAGTAGTTTTTCTGTATTTGAAAATGTCTTTTCCTCCCCATCAAAAACAATTAATTATATACTGATTTGTGTTTCTTCATTTCCCCTAGGATCACTTGAATGTCAGTGGCAAAATTTCATAGAATCCTAGAATGGTTTGGAGTGGAAACGACCTTAAACATCACCTCATTCCACCCCTTGCCATGGGCAGGGACACCTTCTAGTATCCCAGGTTCCTCCAAGCCCCATCCAACCTGGCCTTGGACACTTTCAGGGATGAGGCAGCTTCTCTGGGCAACATGGGCCAGGGCCTCATCCACCCTCACACAGAAGAATTTTCTCCTAACATCTAATCTGAATCTCCCTGTTTTAGTTTAAAACTGTTCCCCCTTGTCCTATCACCTATCTGCCCTTGTCAAAATATTAATACATTGTTATATATACTTGAGTTTTGTTGTTGGTTTTCTTCAATGGGAGGCTGGGAGTAAATTTATTTCAAAAGAATTGGTAGTTTTATTTCCTTCAGCAGAAAATTTTAACATAGATTAATTTCTTTCAATTATTTTGCTAATTAAAAGCTACATGTCCTTATGATTTTTGTGCATTGTGAGACTTTTAATAGGTAGAATTCCTGTTGCTGCTTTTGTCAAATACTCTGTTCTTGAAAATTTGGAAATTAGAAACCAATTGTTAGAAGAGAATTTGGAAGGCGAGTCAGGTTTAATACTTTTAAAAATTTCAGTCATTTGAGTGTGAACATAGAGTAGTCCTGGTAGGACCTACTGGTTTCAACTATCCACACTCTGTAGATAACCCCATTACAGGACTGATTTTACCATCTTTATTAGTAGAACAAAAGAACAAAACTTTTCAAGCACATCTGAAGATCCCATTGGTAATATCACCGGAGGATCTGAATTCTATAGAAACGAAAAGAATTCATTATTAAGTAAATTAACACCTGACTAAGGATACAAAGTAGCTGGCTAAAAAAATGACCATAATTTGGGAGAACTGAAAGCTGGTAACTCATCTCTTAACTGAGATATTTGGAGTACTGCTGCAATGATAAGGCATCCCATGTTATCTCACGACTCAAGACAGGAAGATCTGAGTCAGACATACCTCGTCTATGGACGTGTATCCCTTTAACTGTTTTCTCCTCCTCTTTTCATTAGTTACAGTATTCTAGGCAAAAAAAATTTAACCCAAAAGTGGATTTTTATCCATAGCTGGGACAAGTCATAGATGTGTTGGTGGATTTGCAGAGCTGCCTTCAGATTCCAGGGGATCCAAATTACTGGACAGAGTCCAAAGCATGCCCTACCCAAACCCCTGCTTCTCCAAGGTGTCCATCACCTGTACTTAGTGCTGCTCAAATGGGAGGGAAGCTGAGCATCCCTGATGAAAGCAGTGCTGCCATTCCATCCTCCACACATTTGGGCACACAGCAGTTGTGAGGACAGGTGTGAGCCACTTGTCATGCTTGAAGGAAAGCCAAGCTTTCCCCTGTGCCTCAATCACCACCAGGCAGTAGGATTCAGCTTGGAGGATTTGTTGGGGCAGCTGGTGATGCACCAGTTCAGAACCTATTGTAAAATAACTCAGTTGCCTGATAGGCTACTTCTTTGAGCTATTAAACAATGTGGAATATATATTTCCTTACCCAAAGGATTACTGTTTTGATATTGACGAGGTGAGAACATGGTAAAAGCAGAGTCTTTGCAAAACTGTGCACGTTCAGTCAGTAGCTTGGGGAGTTCCATGGCAAATCCTATAAACCAGATTCATTTGCTGACTCAGGAGACTGCACTGTGTGATGTAAAAATTCTGAGATGGTCACTGTGGAGAAGAGCACCAAAAGTTCAAGTCCCCAGGTACCTTATCAGGACCATTCTTCATGTGCCACAACAAAAATCTCCAAACTTTTCAACTTGCTTGTTCTGCTAGTACTGAAACACTGAAAAAACTGGAATATTGTTGCAACTTTCAATCAGTTTTCTGCTGGTCCTGTTTTGTGTCACATCTGTACTAAGGTCATATGATATAATCTCAGTGAGCATTGTTGTGAGGCCTGTCCAAAGAATTAAAGATTATCCTTTTGCTTCCAAGTGTTAGCATTAAATTAAAAAAAAAGTAAACATTATTAAAAGGACTGAAAGGTTTTATTGCATATATAACTCCTAGATAAGAGTAGATTGACTAGGTTCGTATTTCCCTCCCACTGACCAAAGCAAGTACTTTTATCAGCTAGCAATTAACCTTTAATAAATGCTTTATTAAAATCAAACACTTATTTGTAACAGTTCGTTTGAAATGTAAATACTTTGTGTGCCAGGCAGCTGGTTTTACAGAACTTTTTGATTAAACCATTTATCATGCATCTTGATGGGCTACAGTCACAAAGGGCAGCAAGGCCATGAAAAATAACAAAAGTACTAGAATGGAAATGTTTCACTGAAATAGAAAACTTGCTGATTACTTGTTAAATGAGGGCTGACAGTGAGATCAGGGTCGAGATTTAGTTTCTGTGCTCTTAATCTCTGAAGGAAATGGCTCAGTTTGACTCTGAAATGTTGTTAGCCTGGCTCCAGTTCAAAAGCCACCCTTCTTATGCATGTGATATGTACTTGTAGCTTTTGGTTTATGAACACTGCAAAAGTTTTCATTTTTTACCAGTACTTCACAACTCCATATTGCAAATGCATTGGAATATTTTTGTCCACTAAGTGGCATCATTAAAGACCTCTCTGAATTCATGCTATTCATGTTACTGACTTTTTTTGTTTTCTAAGTATTTTTTATTAATTTTATCAATCATGAGGTATTTAATGGAGCAAATCCTTCTGAAATAGAAAACGTTATAGAAGAAAGCTGGTAAGAATTTGTTTTGTTGCTTTGTTTTTTAACACCACTGAGAACGCAACACCCTGTTTCATCACTTCTTGCCTTTGAAGCTCTGTGCTTCCCAAATCTTTTGTGTTGGGAGCACCCTCATTTGCAGTTTCAGTGCTGCCACTTCTTGTTATTGTATTGAGAGACTGATAACAGTTATCTAAAGTCACAGCTTCTGGGATCATTGCTACTTGAATTTTAAATAACAAAATTGTGAAGTTTCCATGTTGCTAATGTCTTCAGTTAAAAAAAGAAGCTAAGCAAGTGCAACCCAGATGTGCACAATGTAACTCAGATGGCTTTTCCAATTTCCTTAAATTTTAAGTTCATGATTTTTAAACAGGAACTTGCAGTGTTGAATTTAGAATTTAGTGATGGATGCTTACTATCATATAGAGCTGCAATTAACAGGAATCTTTTTTTAACTTTTTCAGTGAAACTAAATCCAGATTAGAAACATCAACATATGTCAGCTGACAGAAAAACAGATGAAAACGACCAGGACACTACAACTCCTTTAAGTGATCCAACCCCATCATAAGGAGCAAAAGAGCTTCTGAATTATGCCTTTTCCAGATGAACTTCCTTTTAGACAGCAATATGTTCTTCTTGTGAACAGATTGTTTTGCTTCAAGTCCACAAATCTAACTCCTTCAGAAAGATCCTAGAAAAATTAAATGTCTTTTCTATTGTGAATTTAGCTTGTGCTGAGCCATGAAAGTCTTGGTTGCTTTAATTTGACATATATCTTAAAATATATTTTCTCCATCTCTTTGATTTGCTGATTACAGCAGCAAAACCACAATAAATTTCAGAAATATATCAGCTAATGGGTAACAATTTTTGAAACTTTTGCACACTATTCATGCAATGATAAAACAGTGAAAACAGGCTGTGAGGAGGGATTGCCATGAAGACCCCTAAACAGCCATTTGCCTTATTCCTGCTAGAAGTACAGACACAGCATTTGGATCATGGGAGGAGTAATTTTCATTATTTACTCAGATAATGAAAATTATTATGTAAATGAAAATATGAAATTTAATGTAATGCTGATGTTTCCTTCTAATATATATGAAAAAGTATTTACAAGAAATCCAGTGGGATTCCAGCTTCATATAATATACCTTCTATAATCAAGAATGGATCTTAATATTGTGCCTTAACTGGAGCTAGAATGCAGAAGTTCCTTTCTCATCAGACTTCAGTAATATAAATAAGAGAGAGGAGCTTTACTTTGAAGGCAGCAGCTGTTTGTTTTGTTCTGCTTGACAAAGAGTTTTGAGCATACTTATAGGTCACATTTTGAACTTGCTGGTTGAATTGGTAACCTCTTTTTATTTTTCTTTGTTAGTTCAGTTCTTTTTGGTAGAGAGAAAAACTAGGAAGGTAAGCGAAGACAGGTATCAGAGCAAGCATCACTGAAATTGATGTTTAAGCAAGGACTTATCTGTTGAACCTCTACTAGGGACTTGTATATGATGCTTCAAGTGGTAAAACAAAATGTCCCTTACCGCTCAGCCTGCATTAAAGGTGTCAGTGTAAAGAGAAATTGCTGTGGAGAAATCCCTTCTAGAAAATCCACATAACAGGTTGTCAATAAACTGGCCTTTTGTTATTTTGAGTCTGGCAAACGGTATTGGTTTTGTTTTTTGGTGGTTTTTTTTGTTGTGTTTTTTTTTTTTTTTTTTGTGGTCCTAAGTAATTTTCTGGAAGGCTTAGGAAGTATCTTAAGAACTAATCTTTTTGACAAACTTGAAAGCTAGTTGTTTTCTTTTTTCCCCTGTGATGCAATATAAAAGTTATACTGACAGAGAGAACTTCATGTGAGTGACTGGAGGGTTCAATCTCTCCCCTGCCATATGTTGGGACTCCAGTCCACCAACTGCCTGTAATTCTCTGCTGCAATACCACAGATATGACTGAATACCCTTGAAAACATTAGTAAAAAGTGCATTTTGGTTTGGTTTTTTTTTTTCAAAGAGGACTGTTATTAGTAAATACTATATATCACAGTGACCATATGTGGCTGGATAAGGTCCACCTAAGAGTGCTGAGGAAGCTGACAGAAGAGCTCACCAAGCTCCTTTCCATCATTTTTAATCAGTTCCGGTTAACCAGGGAGGTCCCAGTTAATTGGAGGTTGGCAAACGTGATGATAATCTACAAGCAGTGCTGGAAGAAGGATCCAGGGAAATACAGGCCTGTCACCTGCCCTCAGTGCCAGGGAAGGCCATGGAGCAGATCACCTTGAGGTAACACGTACAGGTCAACCCTGGGGGTCAGGCTCAGCCACCCTGGGTTTAGGAAAGGCAGGTCCTGCCTGGCCAGCCTGATCTCCTCCATGACAAGGTGACCCTGCTGAGTGGGTGAGGAAAGGCTGTGGATGTGTCTGCCTGGACTTTGCCAAAGCCTTTGGCACCATCTCCCACAGCAYCTCCTGGAGAGCCTGGCTGCTCGTGGACAGGGCCCTGTTCCCTGGGTAGAGAACTGGCTGATGGCAGGGCTGGAGGGTGGTAGGGAATGGAGGGACATCCAGCTGGGGGCTGGGCACCTGTGGGGTTCCCATGGGATCAGCATGGGGCCAGTCCTGTTTAACATCTTTATCAATGGTCTGGATGAGGGGACCGAGGGCACCCTCAGTCACTTTGCTGGCAGCATCAAGCTGGGTGGGAGTGTGGATCTGCTGGAGGGCAGGAGGGCTCTGCAGGGGGATCTGGACAGGCTGGATCCATGGGATGATGCCAGCGGTGTGAGGTACAACCAGGGTAAGTGCCAGATCCTGCCCTTGGGTCACAACAACCCCTGCAGCTCCAGGCTGGGGGAAAAGTGCCTGGAAAGCTGGAAAAGGCCCTGGGGGTGCTGGTGACAGCGGCTGAAAATGAGCCCAGCTGTGCCCAGGTGGCCAAGAAGGCCAATGGCCCCTGGGCTGTCCCAGCCATGGTGTGGCAGCAGGACCAGGGCAGTGACCACCCCCTGTGCTGGGCACTGCTGAGGCCACACCTCGAATCCTGGGGGCAGCTCTGGGCCCCTCATGACGTGAAAGACATGGAGGGGCTGGAGCGTATCCAGAGAAGGGAACAGGCCTGGGGAAGGGTCTGGAGCACCAGGAGTGGCTGAGGGAGCTGGGGGGGAGCTCAGCCTGGAGAAAATGAGGCTTGTGGGGGACCTTCTCCCTCCATAACTCCCTGACAGGGGGTTGTAGCCAGGTGGGTGTTCATTACTCGTCTGAAGTAGCAGGTGATAGGACAAGAGAAAATAGGCTGAAGTTGCACCAGGGGAAGTTTAGGTTGGATATTAGGAGAAATTTCTTCTCCCAAAGAGTTGTTAAGCTCTGGAAAAGGCTGCCCAGAGCAGTGGTAGAGTCACCATCCCTGAAGAGATTTAAAAAATGTGTGGATGTGGCACTCAGTGACATAGTTTAGTGGTGGGCTTGGCAGTGCTGGGTTGGTGGCTGGACTTGATATCTTCAAAGGTCTTTTCCAGCCTTAGTGAGTCTATGATTTTATGTTTAACCTTAATTTGAGATGAGATCAGAACATTACAGAAAAGAAGACAATATAATTTATTTCATTTACACAGAAATTCTTGAATAACGCTGAAGCACTGAAATAAGAGTAGTATGAGGTAACAAACTGAGCAAGGGTGTTAATACAGGGAAGAAGCTTTGATTGTTTCTGATCCCTCCATCTTCATCCTTATTTGTTTTTCAAGACTAAACATCAAGAAGATTACTGAAAACAGTGAAAGTTTAAAGAAAATTAGCTTTTCAAGCATGCAATAAGATGTCAAGTAGGGTTATCAAAAGCCTAATTGGGTAGTTGATAATGAGAACAGCTGGTTAAAAATGAGAACTAGCTTCTAATGATTTTCATTGGAGCAGTATCCAAGCACTATAAATCCAATTAGACCACAAAGGGGATTTAGAACGAGGCACTGCAGCACTGAGCCTCAGCAGTGCTCTGGAAAAGCAATCTAAAACGCATAAAGAAAGAAGAGTGACTTTGAATGGACTTATTAAAGCAGAAGTGGAAGACTTCTCCTCCTAAATATGTTGGATCTCCAGGTCCCTATCACTCAGAGCTTAAGTGCTTAGCTCTAATCCGGATGAAGGTATTTCTCTTCTCAGGAAAATGACAGCTATGGTGGTTGTCCTGGAGTCAAGTGCATAAAGCAGCTTAGTCAAGTCTTTGCAAAGATGTGTGCTGTGATCAGTCAGTTTTTTCCTTTCTAACTCATATCTAATAACCAAATGTTTGGAGCCCGCAGCAACACATAGAACACAAGCTTTCATATTTGTGCCCTGAAACTGGCTTGAAAAAAAACCTGCAGCTGCCTCTCACGAGGGCTATAAACCCTGGGTAAAGAAAAGTGGAGATAAACTTCTTGTGAGATCCCAAGGAGGAATTCTTCTAAGTGTCAGATATCTGTTATGAACACACAACTTTAATAGAGGGTGACTGAGTAACCTTGCTTGGATGCAGTCTGGAGATGTTATTATTTCCTCTCTTGTATAAATCCTCAAGTAAAAGAATTAAAAGCTGTTAGATGATGTAGTCGCAACAATAAAATATGCCCTAGCATGAAAAAAAAATTTAAACCAAAAGCTTTTAGTCTTCTACCCATTTAACAATAGACACAGATTTTGATTAAAACATTTGATTTGGAGAAACTAGTAACAGAATAAGAAATGAATCATAAAAAAGGATTAAATGTACTCATACAGAACATCAACAAATCTATTCCACAAATGCCTAGCCTCAAAATTATGATGAATAGACTTCATTGCAATGCAGATTTCCAAAGAGAATGCCTTTTTCTCCTTGTTGACAACATAAGTGGCATAAAAAAGTCAGCCAGATTCTGCCCTTACTGTCTTGTAACAGTATAGTGTCTGGTCCTGTGCAGAAAACACCTTTTAGAGGTAAAGATAGTTACAGAATGAATACAAAATTCCTGGAAAGATTACAGTAGGCACTTGTAAATAATAAGGTATCTTCTGCAAGTCCTTTGCCTCCTACGTGACGACGATTTTGTTCAGCATCCTACTCTAAAGGCATTTCAAACAAGTACATTTTAACTTATCCATTGCTGAAGAAATGCATGGCCTTCCCTCACAAACACACCCCCCCACACCCACATTTACTTGTGTTCACTGTGGAATAAAAACTCTGGGAGCAAATTTCTACTTAGGATTATTGTGAGAGTTGATTCTAGCCGAACACTTTCCACTCTCAGAGAGATATTATTTAGTAGTGACATTTCCTGCCTTGTCCTGCTCATATTGGGTTATCTGCTGTCAGTAAATCAGAGGAGTTACCCTGCTTTCTAGTCCCATCTTACTATAGAAATGGACAGAAGTTATTTACCTGACTACTTGTACACACTTCTGTATATCACAATAATAATAATGATATTCAGTTTCATTAACTAGTGCCTTCTAGTAACAGGCATCAGGGTTGACACTTCACCCTTTATGGAAGAGGGGTGAAGATATTCACACGTGCAGGGAATCCAGTGCTATTATGTCTCTCCTGGCTATAAAACAGTGCTTGTTTTTCCATATCCTCACCCAAAATTTGCTATTACTGAACTGAACTGAAAGAAAATACTTCAAGAAATTCCAGATAACCCTAATTAATTTTGAAGTTTAGATTCATGGGCATTGTAAAATATTTATATTCAGTCCCACATTGGCAATAAATTTTTCAAAAAGGTTAAGGTCGTGATTCATGGCAGGACTTAGTGGAATAGTTTATCATGTAGAATTCCTGTTTTAATTTGTCTCTTTGCATCTGTCTACTACTCTTGCATGCAGTGTCACAATTAACAGTTAAGCCCTTGGTTCAGCGGATTTGCGTAAGTGAAGCTTTTTTTATGAGAATACCTAAAAAACAAGTCTGTATATCATTTTTTAAGCATCTTTATTGCTTTTGTCAGTGCATATTTATGAAGTAGTTTTTGAGGACAAACAACCCATACTGTGAGTACAAGCAGTCTTGAATTACATTAGAATGGGATTTTCCAAAAGTCTGTATCTTCCCAAACCAGAGAAAACAAGTAGGAGAGTGAATGCAATAACAAAAGCAATGTCATTTAACATCTGGCAGTAGCATAATGTGCACTATGGCAACATATTCACACTTGGGAGTCCACAGTTGCCACAAGCATTTAAGCACACATTTACAGTCAGTGTTGGAAACCATTCAATGAAAGCTAGCTAGATTTTGTAGAAAGGGGATCTTAGTTTGCCATTTTCATGATATTTCTTCTGAAATCACAAGGGAGGTGTTTTCAGTCTTGAGTTGCTTTTACTTTGTGAGTAGGTGAACAAAGAAAAAAAAGAGACAAAATGATCACCTTTCCTTTGCTCCCTGCATTATATTTTCTCCTGATCACAACAGAGTGCTTTTGAGAATAGCCAAATCTCTTCGGGAAAAAGAAACATTCTCATACCCAATATTCAAAAGAGTGACATGTGCAACCTGTCAATAGTCAGAGGCAAAGTGTTGCACAGCTGAAAACACTGCAAGGGAGAGAGATAAAGCCAGCACCAAAGAAAAGGATATAGCAACCAGTTTACTCTGTCTAATGAATTCTGAACAATAAGTTACTGCTTACAGTCAGATGGTGCTCTTAAGTATGTGAGTCATACAGTGTGATAAGGAAAATTCTTGCTCCTCCTCTGCTGATATTTTATAACTTATAGATAGACAGATATTATACTTTTTGACTCAAAACTCCTCAATTTCCACTTTTATACGTCTATAATATCTGAATTTTTGGTGGAGTTGTGAGCACTTTTTTGCCAGGTTTGTATTTAATCCTGAGTGGGATAGGCAAGGTAGATCATAGAATCATAGGTCTGGGGTGGAAAGGACCTTAAAGATCATCTTGTTCCACTGCAAAATGTTCCCCGTAGAAGTGATTGATCAAACATGCTGGTTTGTTGGTTTTTTTTTTTGTAAAATATCCCCATTCATCAGTTGATATGTCCTGAAGAATTATAAGTCATCTGCTTGGATTTTTTTTTTCCAAGCTGTAATTAATATTAAGGAAGCCTGTGTCTATGTGTCTGTCACTCTCAGGGGTGTGTTCATGTTTCCAGAGGTAAAAACTTATGTAGCCTGAATGCACATAGCAGTATCTGTGACCACAGCTGCTTGTTTTGTGTTCTTACTGGATAGAAGAACATTAAGCAGTTAATGATAATCAGTACTGGTAATATCTTTATTTCATTTTCTGTTTTTTGAGACTTCTCATAGCTCCTGATTTAACATAATAGAGTTAATAATAATAGAGAACTTTCAGAATATGGATCTCCAACGAAATGTCTCCATAGAGGCTGTCTCTAAAATGTCATTCAAAAATTACTTCTTACATCCACTAAGTTTTTGTCTAAGGAATGAGGAGAGAAAATGACACTTCTACACTGCTCACTTTTTACTTTTGTCTCAGGAACTGGACTAACATCCCTGCCAACATTTCATAGATCAGATGTGTACCACAGTGTTATTTATAGATATTTTTTTGAAACCTGACTTTTTATATCAAACATGAACTCATGCATATTTGATTTCTTTAAACAGTGCCAAGAAGCCCCAACAGAGACTGGGAAAAATAATATTAAGTGCAATGAGAACACCTCAGTGAGCTGGACTTTCACCTGAAGACCTTGAAAAAAATGCCACGCGGTAATTCCAAGCAAAATTATTGTGCTAAGAATGCCTGCAGCTGATTGTTGGAGGATTTGAGAGTAGGATTGCAAGTCTGTTTGGTTTTGTTCTGTTGCCACTTACTTCAAGACTTTTTAAGGAAGAAAGCACTTTTGAGCCATTTTGGCAAAATCATGTCTTCAGTACTTATTCTGCGGTGTGATGCAGGCTAATTTTACTCTGTCTTAGGAAACCTTTACCACCACTCTTTTGCTGTTTTTATCTTGTCTTTGGTTTTTTTTTTTTTTTCATAGTATAAGCATCAATCTTGCATATATTTCCCTGTAGTCTGCCTATGTGAATTCTGATTCTTTTATTAAAAACTCCATATATCACCAGCCTAAGCTGCTGATGCTAAAAAAACCTGTAATACTTAACTCCCAAGATATTCCCCAGGCTTCTCAGTGAGCTGTCTTCTCACTATGTGAAAACTGTTCCTTTTAAGATGTTCCTAATCTCATGAAGTATGGGGAGATTTTTACAGTGAACATGTTCTCAAAGATGTTGTCGGCAACTTCTTTTCATTTATCAGCACAAGCAAACTTAGGTGGAAATTCACAGTTTTGATGATGACTAAGACTGTTACACTGTTATGAAAATACGTGAGTTTCTCTGCCCTACAGCAGTAGTCAAAGGCTTCAGACACATCTGCAACAGAGAAAGCCTGTCCAGATTCTTCATCTGATTAGGGATGACTTCTGTTTGGTACTGAATGTACTTTCTTCAGTTATTGTCCTAAGATTTCTTCTATACAAGCTTTCAGTTTTGCCTTTAGTTGCTGTTGATATGATAGCACTGACTTGCAATCCAGCTCAGGAATCTTAATGCTCACTTTGCTAAAGTTTTTTCCTCCCTTTTAATTTATCAGGTTTCGCCTGGTAATTTTCAGTTAAAATCCATATTTCTGATGCTTGAAACCTTTTGCAGCAAGACTAAATAGTCAAAACTCTTTAAACATTTTAAGTAACTATTAATATTAAAGTATCTCACAACATAAAGAATAAATCACTGTCCTGCTGAAGAAATATAGCAGTCTGACAGGTCTAGGTAATAAAACTGACTTCAGCAAGACTTCAGTAAAGTGTGTGTTGAAAAGGTTATTTCTTTGCCTATAACTTTGTTTCAGAAATGTGTATTACTATGGTTTCCTTTCATGGTATTTCTACCACTGGACAGTAACATGCACTAAGAGACAAGATCTTTAAAACCAATATATAAATAACTAATGCTTGGAAGCTTTCTGTCAGTCACAGAGATTGTTCCTTGGTATTATTTTCTGTTTTCAGGGATGACTGGGACAGTTTGCTCTTTCTTTCTTTCTGCAATTTCAGAAGCTGACCTTTAGACTGCCAAGTGCTGAACTTCACAAGCAGTTTTAATCTCGGGAATGCTCTTACAGGCAAAAATATCATTGACCCTTTGTAGTCTGGTCTCTCTCCACTGATGAAGAACATAAATGTGAGGAATTGTTATAGAACTGGAAAACCAAAACGAAGCCCTCATGTCTTTTTCAAATAGTCCAGATGGTGAAGAAGACAAAAAACAATACCTTATGTTTTTTAGCATTTGTTAATGATATTTGAGGTCAGGTGTTTTTGTTGTTACTAAGCATGAATTCACATTTCCATTAAATAACTCTTGGCAAAATCCTTTCTCCACTGCATGCAAAATGAACCATAGGATCATAGAATATACTGGGACTTAGTATACATAGAATTAGAGTTCTGTGTATTCTAAGAATACTTAGAATACATAGAGTTGCAAGGAAACCATCAGCATTATCAAGTCCAACTCCTGGCCCTGTGCAGGACACCCCAAGAAACACAACATGTGCCTGAGAGCATTGTCCAAATGTTTCTGGAACTCGTTTCTGTGTGACAGTGCTGTGAGATTTGGGTTCATATTTTAACATGTGTGTGTGTAGCGTCCTTTTGCAAGCATGTGTTTGCATGTGTATAGGTATAAATATATATATATATATTTCTGTATAAGCTTGTATATGTACATGTATTTCTCATAAATGAGGATGACAGCAAAATGAGTATCAGTATTCCTGTGCTTTTAATCTGGTTTTACAGTGTTGGAGTATCTTGCAGGAATGGAAAAAGATCCCAGTTCTAGGCTGATGATCTACATATCATCAGGATACTTATTCGCCCGACTCTGAAAAACCTGGATTATGTCTGTTCCTTATGAATTTACATGCACTTGAGCTTAGTCTGCCAGGTGGTATAATGATCTCAGGGGAATTTATGCTCTGGCTAGTGATGTTCCTGCTTTCAGGGGACTATTTTACCTGTTATTTCTAGGTACCATCTCATTAGATTTCTGCCAGAGCAGAATCTGATACTGCTATTTTTGTTTGCTTTTTACATTTTTCCATGTAGGAATTTAGAACTTTAACGGTCATAAGCAGATTTCTCAGAAGCTCCTGGCCTTTATTAGATTTATTGTATTCTCTTCTAGTTGTTTCTTTTCTTGCATATGCATTTTTCATGTGATTGTCTGCCTTTCAAATACCCTCACGTGCTCAGAGATGCTGACACCAGCCTATCTCCAGGCTAATGGTCTAACAGTGACAGTTCAACAGCAGTGAAAGGCCAGGGATATCCAAATCATCAGTCTGTTTCCGTGTGCAGGAACGGAAAGAGGGCAGAACATGTGAGGAGAGCTCTTGTCTTCAGGCAGTCTCTTTTTTCATTTTTTTTTTTTTTATTTTCCCCAATCAGAGACAGAGCCCTCTGCCCAAATCACTGAAATCAGCCCTGAGGGGCAGAACAGACCCCTGCTCTGACCTGGAGGAGAACTCTCCTTCAGAGCAGGCTGAGGGAGCAGGAGGCTAGGGACAGGCAACAGGATTTATTTCAGTTCTGGGGACAGGCAGGGGGATTTATTTCAGTGCAGAGGGGTGGTGACAAGAGTGGAGGTGCTGTGGGCATTTAACACATGTTGGCATATAGGGCCATGTCTGTGTTTAGAGGATCAGCAGCAGGAGATCCAAACCTGAACTCCTTCCCTAATGTCCTGATGGAGAGTCTGAATTATGCATAGATAAGGGGATCTAGTGTGCCAGGTAACACAGCAGAAATTGTGACTGCTTTAAGATGTGAAAAATGTCAGCTTTGCTATGCTGAGGAACCTTGCACCATATAGCCACAGTCCAGTTTTCTTTCAACCCCTTGGGTGAAATCTGAAAGAGTTTGTGCTTTACTTACTGTGGCACTTGCCTGCAGCACAGGCTTGTTTGAATGGATTTAGGTTGTATGAGGCTTTGCCCGAAGTTTTTCTGCAAAAGCAAGACTTTCCATAGGTCAGGTTATTCAGAATTAAAAATTGCATAGCAAAGTAGTGGCTATGGCTTTGCAACAGCCTTACTGCAGAATTTCAGTTGTGATTTGCTGAAATTCATTTCAAGTCATCTCTTGACATGGCTTAAAAATTTGCATGCAAAAAGACCCTAGAATTTGAGTCTTTACATAAACTCTGCAGTCTGTCTTTGGATTTAAGGCATTTAAGGAGAATATCAGAGTGAATTTGCATTCTTTTGAACATATTTATTTTGATACAGTTCCTTCCTGTTCCTTTCTTTCCCCCTATCTTGGGATGAGACGGCCAACATGCCTCAAAGATTGAAATAATTAATTCCTATTAATTAAGGAAGTGGAACACCCACGCTTATCTGTGGAAGGTACCTACAGTATGAATTCTATCCATTTGGTTTGCTGCTTAAGGCTTAGATAACCCCTATTCATGATACTACAATTGTCACTGAAATATGTGACTTTTGGAAAATGAGAGTGGAGGGTGAGCATGAATTTCTTACTGAACAGCTTCACTGAAGGTCACTTTAAACAGTATATACAGCATCTCCATAAGAAATATTTTGGAAGTTCTTATTTTTGCTTTCTCTCCCTCAACTTTGTTTCATATTATTGTAGCCAAGGATCTCAAAGGCCTCTATATATAACAGCTCTCCTCAGTGTCAGGCTGTCAACGCCTACAGCTTGTGCCCACAGGTTGTGCACACAGCTTTTGCCCATGTCAATCCTGCATGCAGGCCTTGAAAAATTATCATATAGAAGTATAATCTCTGGGTTTTTGCACCGCTGAATAAAACAACCAAACCCCAAGAAGCGAGGCTTTAGGCATCCAGAAACATCAGCAGCTCAACAAGGAACACCTCTGTTCAGAAAAGTATTAAATGAGCAGAAATCCCATGTGTCCCAAACTGTCCATTACAACTCAGATATTGTATGGGAGGTTGGTTTTGTTTTGTTTTGGTATTTGGTTCGGGGTTTTTTGTGTTTTGTTTTGTTTGTTTGTTTGTAAACTTACATTTTCTGAAAACAGAATTCTCTGAATGTGCATATTATTTCCTAAAGCTACCAAACCATGCTATCTCACCTGGTATGATGAGGCTGACCATTCCTGTGCTGTGCAAGTAGCACTAATATCTTCATCTACCTAAAACTTTATCTCTTCTTATCAGCCAATAACAAGAGCTTATCAGTAACTTTTTAGAGGAACCAAATTTAGACAGAAAAAGAAAAAAAAAAGGTGTTTTGTAGCATATGTAATCTCAACACTTTGCATTATGGAAGTTCTCTGTAGCTGCTTGGTGAAACTGATAACTTTTTTGACAGCCAACTGCTGGTACTAAATGTGGAGAAAAGGGCATCACTTTCTCTGAACATGTCTGTTTTAAGCAAGTTTGACAGGAATGAGAAAAATAATTAAAGAAAGCAAAAGAAATGTCTTGTGTTAAGTTTTGGGCAATTCTCTTACTAATGTGACACATAATTAGTAGTTTCTAAAGAGGCTCAGAGTATGTGAAATTGCTGTTGGTTCTGTGCCACCAGAATAATCTGTCACTTGGGTGGAAAATTGAGGTTTTCAGACTCAATTCAAATTAACCTCAACTGTCTACAGAAATCTGACCCAAAAAAGTGCAGGCTGGACTGCGCAGTCATGAGGCTGCTACAATCCCTTCATTCCTGGTTAGCCTTTAAGGCTTGTCACTTGAAAACCTATGCCAGCAGTGAAAGGATGTCTGATTTCATATCACTCTCAAGCAAACAGATAAAATTTCACTTGAGCCATTTGGGGCACTGTCCCTTCCACTCCAGATTTTGTGGGTTTTTGTACTTAATGAGCTATTTCCTGGTGTAGGTGAATGAGGCTTGGCACCACTGATTTCAGAAATGGTGTCTGTATGACGGCATTTCTTGAGATTTGGAGGACTTTCAGGAACGTTTTTCATTTGCAAAAACATATATGTTTGAGGCTATTAGTAAATTTAAGAGTGCTTTCTAGTTTTCATGGGGTTTATACTGTTTTGGGAAAACTGATTTCTAAAGGAACAAAATGAAGTGGTATGTTTAATGAAAATATTTTTTTAGGAGTGATTTCACTTTCAAAATAACATGTAGATTTTCCTTTCCAGAAGTACACATTTAAATAAGCCTGATTTTTTTTTGGTGATGTCTCTTCCATCATATTAAAAAGGCAAACAATATAATAACAAAAGCCAATATATCCATTTATTCCAGAGGCTGTATTAAAAGAGAAAATCATTTATGAGAGACATCTAAGGAGGGTGATGGCAGGGTAAGACTGAAATTCATTAAAAGGCAACATTATAGACTGCCTGAAGGGTGACTTTAGCATGACATGTTGCTAACAGGAGGACAGCCCCTCAAGAATCAAAATATCAGAATGTTTCTTAGAAGAGACACTATATATACATATGTATGTTATACATACATATATATGTGTGTGTTTCTAGTTATGTGTAGGTATTCAGTTAAGGAAATGAAACACTGATATAAAGAAAATTAAGCTGAAACATTAGAGTTCTCTTTTGACCACCTAGTACATTCTTTTTAAGTATTAAAGATAACTCAGAAAATCAGTATCAACCTGAACAATGCTGCTTCCTTTCTTAAATATAGAAGTGAAATATAGAACTATTTCCAAATGTATGAATCTTCAAGAAAAACACTGTGCTGTCAGGAGTTTGCATTTGGGTCTTTGTCCTGTGAAGTTGTAAACCTTTCAAGACATGTCTCATGTCAGAACTTTTCCTAACCCTGTAGGAAGTTCCTGACCTTTAATGTTATATTTTTCTCTTTAAAGAGTGGGTTTAGTATGAAGACCAGGCTGTCTGAATAAAGGTGGTCCACTAACTTTAACAACTCCTCTAATTTAAACCGACTTTGTTAGATTAATGCAAACTATTTCCTGAGAACATGCTGAAGAATTACAACTGGCTTAATTACACAGATAAAATCTGTACTGCTTCTGCTGAAGGTGCCTTTAAATTGGATTTACTTTCCTGTTTCTCAGACTTCCCACTCAAAATCTGGATGCCATTTCCACCTTGAAACCCAAACAGAAGTTTGTAGGTTGCTGTTTGGATGCTCAAGAGGATCACTTGCAGTCTCTGACAACTCTAACATTTAATACAAAGTGTAGCTAAAATGGGAAAGAGGTAGAGGATTCCTGAGACATAATGTGAAAATATGTGATCCACACTACCCAGACCACTTCTTAACTTGCAGTGACTAACTGCTTGGTATTTTCGTAATCCTTATTTCTTTTTTCCCCCCTTTATTAAATTGGTTTTATTTATTTGTTGAAGAACAGTCAAGCTTGCGTAAGTAGCCAAAAAAAGGAAGACCTTTTCTATTCCCTGTGGACTGTGACAGCTTGATTCCAAGGGAGGAAATATTTCTGGATAAGACAGAAAAAGAGAGATCAAATACAAAAAAGAGATGTCACAGATTGGGAGTGTGGCAACAGTCTGGATTATGTTCAAAGTCTGGATACTGTGCTGTCCAGATATGTTCAAAGCTGGCTGTTCTGAATCAGGGAAACTGGCAAAACCTAAAATTTTTATGAAAACATGGACTTCAACTCAAAATTCCAGTTTAAATTTTGAAACAACTAAGCCAAACGTATCTGTGTGATCCCCGCAGAAACTTCTGACATGCCTCAGCCCTGGCTTTACTTTGCTTCTCCCGCAGTCCAGTATGACAACCCAGTTGTCACCAGTGTCAGTAGAGCTTGGCTCCTTCCAAGGGCTTTCAGAGCAGCCTTTCCTCACCACTGCAGTGTGGGATTGTTGTTGGAATAGATGGGAGTCAGTGCTGGGCTGCTCATGTGGAAACCCAAGAGGTGGTGGAATGATGCTACGAAAACATATCCAGATGTCCTCTCCTGTGAACCTGCAGAGACCCAATAGTATAAGACTGAAAGTAATAAAGTTAAAAGCTTTACTGCCTGGTTCTTCCCCTAATTACCACTGAGTACTGAAGCTGGGCCTTAACTCATTAGTATTCATAAAAAATTTCAAATGCTGTGTCTGCCGTTATTAAAACCTGATGCCCAGGTTGTTGTTCATTAATCCTTGAGACTGCAGTGTTCTGGAGCTTCATTTTTTAAGACTATTTATGGAGCATCACAATGTTGTCAATGTATTAATTGGCTCATGCAAGAATAGGCTCCAAAGATTAATAACTTCATGGCAAATGTAGTTCTGGGAGAAGAGTTATTGCAATATTCTAATTCTAATTACCAAAGTTAATTATAGTTTTAGCTTCCCAAGCAGTGCAGGAAACTATATAAAATACAGTTTCCAGCATGAGTCAGTTCTGAGAAAGCTCAGCTGAGGAAATGAGGTACCTTGGGGGCTGTAATGCTCTAAGAGCTGTTACAGTGAAAACACAGGAATTAGGAAGTGGGGGTACAAAAAAGCCATAGCATGGCAAAAAGCTAGGAAAACCCACTGTGATTTTCTGGCTTTATTATTTGAATTTATTATTTGAATTTATTATTTGAATTATTTGAATAAAATACTCAACTTCTTTCTTGCTTAGGAATGATTGTTGTCCACTTTATGATGCTGACTATTCTTTCTCTGAGAGGTGGTTGTATGGCCCTGCTGCCTTGCATGTTCCTTTTTTCTATCCTCTTGTCATAGGTAAGATAAAGCCTGTGCAAGAACACATCCTCCATAACTATCTGTGCTGTTCACGTGCTTGGGAGATATTTATTGGTTTCTGGTGCTTTCAGGTCTCTGTGTAATACCTTGTGATGGTCGCTGGACCATTACAATGCAAAGTCGCAATTTTACTTCTCTAAGGGGGAATTGCTTCTGAGCACGTTTCCATCAGAAATGGTTTCAGCTTCCAGCTACTTCAACATGATTAGTCAGTAAACATATTGTGAGGGCTGGCTGCTTCCCCACATCCACAGTTGTAAAATGAATGGAATTATTCTGATGCTGTTGAAAGCCACACCTGCAGGGAAATCCTTATCTCATCAGCATTTTACATATATTAATGACACCTTTCTCCCTCTGAATTCATGCTTTCTGCCAGAGACAGGAGAGAAATTGCTTTTTGGTGAAATCGGATTTTTCAGTTTCTTCCAGAAGATTGTTCTTTTTATGGACATACAGCTCAGATTAAATCACGCTTGACAGTTTCCCCAGGACCTTTCTGTTACAACTCTGTCCCATTTTACAGAAGTAATTGGTACAACATGTTGCCATGCAATCGTTTCTCCCTTTGCAAGTGGAAGTGCTTGAGCTGTGATTTAATTTTCTACCACCACGCTTGCAATTTGGGACTGGGATTATCACTGTGTTTGTAACAGTCCCAGCAAACGGCGAAGAAACAAATGGAAGCCAAACCTTTCCTCTCTCCATTGGGTTTTCCTTATGTAAGCACCACCAGTCTGCACAACATGGGGGAACTGTTTAAAACCTGTGTGACACTGGTTTGCAAAGTTTACACTGAAGGCAAGGCTACACCTAAAAGGTTTAATAAAGTTCCATATTACACATAGAAAACAGTGAGAAACCTCTGAGAAACTGATGGTACAGTATGTAAGCAGGTTTACTGGAAGTACACAACATAAGAATGCCTATCAGTTTTATTATTTTACCTGCCCACTGGGTAAGAGAGGACATATCAATGTAGAAAAACTCGTAATTTAGAACTGAAGAAAAATCCATTTGATTTCTTTTTGATTTACTTTCAATCTAAACAATGCTCATCATCTAATATATCTAATGTGTTCAGAAAGGTTTTAAAAACTTTTAGGAATCTGGTTGTTTGCTCCTCTGTTACGATTTTTCATTGGGCTGAAAAATGTTTGTGATCAGCAAATTGACTCTCTTTTGTATTAATCCAATTATTATATTTCCATTTACAAAGATTAAGTAAAATTTGGGTCAGCTTGTCCTGTGATTATATGGGGCAGCATAGATACAAATGAAAAGTGGGTGGAAAGAACTTGATGACATCCCTAGGACCTAGAATCAGATCTGCTGTGTCAAGACCTTTGGTGGATTGACAACAATATGTGTTACTTATGACATTTTAAATATGCCACACTGTAAATTTACAAAAGCATTCTGTGAAGATACTTGTCCCTGAGACACTTGGAGACGTTCTTTTGACTGCACTGGTAGTTGAACACGTTACTTATCTATGAGTTAAAAAATAAATCTTAAAATCTTTAACAGGCTTGAATTTGTCTATGGATCTGCTGAAGTAGTAAAAAGCTACAGCAAAATCCATGGGTAGTAGTTGGAACAGAGCAAATTCAGGCAGGAAATAAAGCATATTCTTGCCTTCTTGCTCTCAAAAGGAATTAAACCATTGGAGTTAAACCGCTGGTCAGGACGTTACCCAAGGTAACTCCTTGAGGTTGGGAGCCCTCACCTTGGTGGTTGAGAGATTGTGCATTCTGTGTTATCCTAAATCCCCAGGAGTTCTCAAGCCCGTTACGTAGTGCCAATTCCATTTGACATCACACATCTCTATTCAAGTGTTGATGGAGCTTTAATCAGTTTAGTTAGTTTTTCACTTAATTTTCTATGTTTTGCTTCCCAATGTCAGTGAAGCTACTGGACCCCGAGCATGAGAATCTGTGTTATATATCATCACAGAAAAGATCAAAAACTGGATTTCTATTTTTAAGAAAAACAGTAAAATAATGTAGGAAGAAGAGAGGGCTTTACTGAGTTTTTGCAAAAAGCAGGCAGGGATTTGTGCAGTAATACTGAAACTCCACAACAGCTCAAACATAGCTGTTAAGCTCTTGGGATATTTTCTTGGTGATTCACCTGAGGCCTCCAGCAATTCATCTAGAAAGTTGTGAGGAGATCAGGTCTTTGCCTTGATGTGTGTAGAGGAACTGGACTATTCTGTGCTGGGGATCTGTCCCGATGTCAGTGGTCCTGCCTGAGTTTTCATATATACTGACATTTAAGAGTAAACTGTTTCAGCAGGAGATAAAAGCATGGAAAAATCCATATAGCCATAGCATTTCCAGATGGGAGCAGTGCAGTGTTGTAAAAATTGTTAACCTACTTACAAAGAAGGATTTCTTTGCTTTCATAGAAGGAAGGCAACATCATTATGGAAATAAATCACAGCAGATTAGAAATTTGCGTAAGAGCTCTGGGACCAGGAACTTCAAGGAAGTCAGAGGACTTGAAATGCTAAATGTTAATGTTAAAATATGGGTTAAAATATGGGTTAATTTACTAATCTGCCAGTAGAAAGAGCAAAGTGCCTCTACAGATTTGAGCCCTGACATCTATAGTTTCAATTGCTGCACACAGGTGAGATTGTACTGCATTTAAGATTAAATGAATTGACTTTTTCTAATTATCTGTTTGGCTTGGCTACTGATGACAGTTTGTAGTGCTTGCTTGTCACCCTGACAGGCTCAACTGTTTGCCTATGATTAGAGGCAAACTCTGTCTGCCTGGGCAGTACATAATCCTATGTGCTACATCCAGCCCGTTTTCTGATCCAGCTGTATCAGCTGAAATGGTGTCTTCAGATTAGCACTGGCACTTCCTTACAGAGTAACTGGGTCTTACTTTGGCTTTCGGGGAACTGGAGAACACTAGCCCCAAGCTGTCTGAGAGCTCTGTTTTTAGTGCAGCTGGAAAAGCTAAACGAGATTGCTTCAGTAATTAGGCCGATACAAAGCCTTCAGAGAAATGAAAACTGTTTGTTCTGTTCAATAACTATGAGCTCAGAATAAGACCAGATGTATTGAATTCCCTCTTCAGCTCTCATAATAACATAATAAGTTAGGATTATGAATTCCTCTGTTCTAATCACATTACAAGGGTGACATTTATAAGATGCCAAGAGATGAAATGCATAGTTCTACAAGATGAATTAATTTTCACCAGAATTGCTTTTGCTGCACAATTTTCTGACCCAAATATTCCAGAGGGGAAAATTTTTGCTTTGTCTCCTGAGAAAATTACACATTATGACAGACAACACCTGAAGGTGCTGGGTGTTGACCAGATTTTACCAGAACTTGTGAATAAGCCTGGAAAAAGGCTTTGAAACCCACAATATGTTCTTGTGTACTTAGCAATTACAACTGTAGAGAGCAAGCATAACCACCAGCTTCTAGGTAAAATTTCTCATGTTTTGTCAAGGCTACAAGTACATTCAAATACTCCAGTGGAGACAGGAGGCCTCTCTGGCCCTATGGATCACTCATGAATCTGTGGGAAGGACCTAAGGGGCAACAGTCAGGTTGTTGTTCCCTCTCTCGCTTTTTAATATTTTGGCTGCAATCATGGATTGTAGAATTCAATACAGAGCTGCTGAAAAAGTACCTACGACAAGAAACCAGCCCATCCTTATGGGATGGTCATACAAACGTTGTTTCCAATTTGAGTGGCTGCTGTGTTCTGTTTTAATTTTTCGTATTTTTTTTTTAAAACTAACCTACCTTCCTTCCTTCCTTCCTTCCTTCCTTCCTTCCTTCCTCCTTTCCTCTTTTCCTTCTTCCTTTCCTTCTTTTCCTTCTTGTCTTTCTTTTCTTTCTTTCTTTTCTTTCCCCTCTTTCTGTCTCCTTGGCAATAACTGGAAATTTAATCATTTTCACAGAGTCATGGCATGGTTGAGGCAGGCAGGTGCTGACCCACCCGTTCAGACACTGTCAGAGCAGGTTGCACAGAACCATGTCCAGTCAAGTTTTCAATGCCTCCAAGGACAAAGACTTCGCAACCTCTTTGGGCATCCTGTTTTAATACTCAGTGATGCTCTCAGTGAAAACAATATGGTTTCTGATGTTTAAAAGGAATTTCTTGTATTTTCATTTGTGCCCATTGACCCTGGTCCTGTCCCTGGGTGACAGTGAGAAACATCTCACTTGGTCTTCCTTAATAGCCTCAATCAGGTATCTGTACACTGGGATGAGATCCCCCACCTCTCCATCATCTTTGTGGCTCTAAAATACATTTTGAGCTCAGGCATGCTGAAACAGAACACTGAGGGGGTGGCTATTTTGCCATAACCAGCAGCCTCAATGCTGTTGTCTTCCTGAATAACAACAAATCATTAACCATCCTCAGCTGGGTCGTGTGCCCTAATAAAAGTAGCAGTAAATGGCTCACAAATGTGCAGCTTGGACAAGCACCATTGACCTAGGTAAATAAGGTACAGTGCAGAAACCCTCTGGGCCCAGATAATTGCTGCAATTTCTCCTTAAATGATAGACCAAGTATCATGGTCCCAGAGCTGTTATTCTTGTTAATGACCTCAAGCTCTTATTTTTTTTTTCCCTTCCTGTTTATGAAATAGTTCCAGTTTTTTAGCTGTATATTTCTTAAGAATTATTGCACTGTATTCTGCAATTTGAAAAATAATATTGCAGTTATGAGACATGGAGGGAATTCTTATAAACAGCCACAAACTAACATGAGGATTTTTTTTCCCTTCTTTTATCTGAGAAAAATGAAGGGGGCAGAAGAAACCCAATAATTATTTTTGTAAAGAAAGAGGGATCATCTTCCAGCATGCAGATCTCTGGAGGCTAATTCTATAATTTTGTAGGCCCAGACTTTAGTAACATAGCTACATGAATTCTTAACTTTTAGGCACATGCATTTTTAATATATTGTTGTGTATATTGCACCAGATGATTGAAGATGAAATGTAAGCACTGTTCTTCCATGAGCAGGGACTTAAATTCACAGTCTGCTGCGGGTTGGTCTAATCTGAGTTTATTTTTGGGAAGTGTGAAGATACTTTCTGGTACAGTTAAAGCCAAAGTGAAATGGTAGGTAAGCATTAGGGGTGTGAGTATGATTCAAGCCAATATGAGGTTAGAAGGTATAGCTTTTTCAAAGCATCCCATTAGTTTAATTCAACACATTGTTTGCAGAAAGCTCTTACAGACTGCGCATCCTTTTCTGCAAATTCTTGAAGAATAACCTATGAAAAGTTCTACTCTGAGTTCATCCAGTTCCTCTGTTGCCAAATACAGCTGTGCTTGGGCTTTGTCTCTAAAACAGCAACCATCTGGTAAACAGCAGCTGTTTACCTGCTACCCAGATGTGTTTCCCATGCAATTGACAATTACAGTAGAAAATATATTCTTAGGGCTGAGAGCCAGTAGATAAGCTGAACCACAAGCATCCTGCTCTTCAGCACCCAGGGTTTGGACCTGGTTTTGTTCCTATTAAAGTGCCTCACACACAGTTAAGACAATATTGGGCACCTTCCAGTGTGTGCTTCATTTTTTTAGTGTGCTAAGCACTTGCTAATAGAGGTGAAACTTGCAGGTTCTGGCTTCCATCAGCACTTTTGCCAACTCAGGGTGATTAAAAAAATAAAAAATCATGAGACTGATATTAAAGTCAAACAATTTAATTTGCCTGCTGACTCTAGAAACGAAATGGATCATGATCATGAGGCCTTCTCTACAAAGGCAAACACTGGCAATGTGTTTTATCTGTTTTTTTCTCCAGTGCCAGGCAAGGTAATAATTTTGTGGGTTTGGGACATGTGGTTTTCAGATGGATGAGGGGGGAAAAAAAATTAAATCTGGCACAGCTTTTCGAGTGTTTTTAGGATGGTGATGTTTTGATAGTATTGTAGTTATTCACTTTCTATGTAAGCAATGCACCACGATAAGAAAACATCTGTCTTCACTTCCCTGAGGGCAGTGCAGCACTCGAAAAATAAAATTCTGTTCCTCTACATTTGGCTAAATACATTGCATTTTGAGAACTTTATTCCAAGTGGTTAGATAAACTTTGGATATCTGATAATTCTGGTTTCCACGTAACACAGAAAAAAGAATCCCTTGTTACGATTACATTTTCCCAGACGTAAACTACACAAAAAAGGCGCAAAAACAAATCTATGGTTTTTCCAGGTTTCTTTTGCCTGTTTTTATTGACTATTGAATGTTTATTTTCTGCTGGCCTGCCTCCATGCTCATCTTGAGATCTGCACATTAGGTTCATGACCATTAGTGGCCAGGCACTGTCAAACTGCTTCAACCTGAAATGGAGATGAGAGTTGCGTTCTCTGCCTGCACTGAGGTTATTTGTTGTTGTGCCAGGTGCCATCTGCTTTAGTACCTAGTGTGGCGGTGGCCCAGTCCACCTTTAGACTTCACATCAACGAGGACATTCAGTGGGTGGACTTTCCTGCCCAGGACAGTGGATCTGAGGGTGAGCCTGAAGGCGGCACCGAAGAACCCTGAGTTGTCAGTCCTAAGTTGTATCTCCTCCCTAGTACGTCCCTACCTACATGTTTATTCAATTAGTTTCTAGAAAGTTCTACTTTGTTATAATCCCCATTGGTCCATTCGAATTAATTCCTCCTCAACACTCCTGTTATTGTGTACCTGTCACTGTTTGTCACTCCCTTATTGGTTTGTCCCCTTGTTCCTCCCCTTTTTACCAGATGTATTAAAGGCCATGTAACGATCTCCCTGGGCTCTTTCGTTGCTCCCCATCCTTGCTGCTTGTTTCTCCTGACCCTCCGGGCGGGGAATAAAGACTTGGGTTTTTGCTGCAAAAGAGTCCCTCTTTCCTCCTTTGCCTCCGCCGGTCGCTACCGTATCCACCGACTGCTGCCAGCTCCACAGAGAGCCTGAGAGCAGACAGCTCCACCAGGAGCTCACATCAGACTGCCAAGCTGCAGACTGTCTCTCTGCCGGGACACTTGCTAGCTAGTCACCCACTTGGTCTCCGGGCGGTCAAGCCGTCAGTGACAACTTAGGACCATGTAACCTGGTGTAAGAGACAGTCCAAAAATCCCTCATCTGCCTCACGATCATCGACAAGGACAGAGACTTAAAACCCTAAAAAGGAGGGGAGGACCTGGCCTGGCCGAGGTGGGATGTTTGCCAAGTGTCGCCTGTGGGTGCGCCCACTGAGGACTGGTTCCCCCTTTCCCCCGGGGGTGCAGCCGCTGAGGACTGGTATGCATTCCTGAGGCAACTAGTACAGATCGTGATAACCTGTCCTATGGATCCACTATGGATTTCGTCACCTCCTGGCCAGTTGCCTTCTCCCCCCCGTGGGTGCACCTGCTGAGGCATTCCTGAGGATCTCCTCACCTCCTGGCCAGCTGCCCCCCTATTCCCCCCGTTTTCGGAAAAGACTATAAAGGGACTCTCTGAATTTACCACGATGAGATCTCCCCATGGACGCCGGCGAGTCTATTGGCAGGACCACGAGGACTTCGTCTCATCCGTTGGTAGCTATTCCCCCTCCCTTTCTCTCTCTCTTTTTCTCTCTATACTTTGTTTCTTTATATCTCTTTTCTCTCTCTCCTCTATCGCATAATCGTGTTGTTGGCACTCAATAGAAGTGCACTGTTGATTAAAATTGAAATCCCCTTTGTGTCTTTTGCATTCTGAGATCGGTTAATCGAACCCTGACGACCCCCGCTCGTATTAGCGGATCGTGACACCTGGCAAAGTCAGATGACATCACTGAAAGGTTATAATAAAGCAGTTAAAACATCTTTGCATGCATGAGCACATTAGTTGTGATGAAATATATGTATTAATAAAAAAATTATTATTATTCTAGTTTTGTTGCAAAGTCGAACATGCTGAAATGATTCCTACAGAAGCTTGAAATGATGCAGGTGAAGTATCTGAAGAACTCCCCAAACTCTCTCCTGTTTGTAGTGGATGCTTCAAAGGATGTGGAAGGAGAAAGCAGGGGCAAAGGTATATTTTGTAGACTGTTGTGACAAAGAGGGAGTCAGCAAGACCAGTGTATGCTGCTGAAAGCAAGCAGAGCTGTGCAATGAAAGAAACTGACAGAAGCAGTCTGAATTTTATGTAGTATGTACAGGAAAAGCCATGACATATTCCATTGTTTTCTGGGGTTTTTTTGTGTTTCTTTTTTTTTTGTTTGTTTTTTGTTTTTTACCATTGTTGTTTTGTTGCTTATTTGTTTCGTTTGGTTTGGTTATTTGTTTGGGTTTTTGATGCTATGGTAAGGGAAACCAGATAGATAAAATGTTGGAAAAGAGATGAGAGAAGGCAAAATCTAAGTTTACTGACAACTAGCAGTAGGACTGAGACTTGTGCAGAAAGACCACGAGAATATTACAGCTCTACAGGGTGAGGAAAAGAATGTACTAGACTGGGGAGCATGAAGAAACAGAGAGCAGGTATAAGGACATGAGTTATTAACAAGATTTTATTTCTTCATAAGAAGCAGGTCCTCACTCTTAGTAATGTTTTTAATTTAATTTAATTTATGTTATTTTTAACTCAACTAATTTTCTATGATTAGGTGGGCTAGTGTAAAATGAAACCAGAGCATGTTCGGGGAATGAATCATTTGGCTGTTAGTACTACTACTAATTGGGTAAACTGCTTGCATAAACACAGAGCTGGCCATTAGGCACAGAATTTGGAAGCCATAAAAATGTGAAAGCTAAAGCTCACCCTGACTTCAGGGGTTATATAAATTTGGAACAGAAATTTGGAACAGAAGGACAAAAAAAGAAATTGAAATGCAAGGCAAGTGGCACTGAGGCCTATCATTCATGAATCTACCTACTCTACACTCAGATTTCTTGATATGAAAATGCAGATGAGAAAAGAGTGGAAAACTGGTATATCAGGCACATAAAACTAAAACATTAACACATATTTGAGTGTGAACACCCTTAAAATTGAGTAAGATAAGGAATCCAAATTGATTGTACATAGTACTGATTTCTTATTTTAATACTCAGAGATTGAAAGCTGATGTCCATGTAGTGTTGGGACTTCCTACTTTTCACGCTGCTAGATCTTGCTGGAATACCCGATCTCTGTTATGATGAGCCACCATAATTGCAAGGAGAGCTAAAAGCAGGGTCTAAAATTACACTGGGGTTGATTTACAGCCCAATGAATCAAAACAAGGAACTTGGAAGCACTTCAGTGCAAATGGAAAAGTTGTCATTGGTGTTTATTCTGCTGAGGAAGAGAAGGCAGCTACAAGTGGAGCTGGTGACTGACCTCCATTTCTTTCATCTCCTCAGCATCCTTTCCTCAGAAAAATACAACCCAATAAGCCTCATGTCCCCACGGGACTTGTGTCCACTTGGCTGTGGTTAAGACAGGACTGCTCTTGGCACATGCTGTTGGTGTGTGACTGGTCATCTTCTGTCCAGACTGCAGCAATACAATGGTTTTCCACCTTGCAATGCACAAATAGCAAATGTCTCTTGGACAAAGATAAGATGGGAGAAGTGTCTTGAGTGTTTTCCCATAGGAATCTCTGGTTCCCAAATAATTTCCCATTGCTTTTAATTGTAAGGAAATTGAACGTTTATTCTCCTTTGTAGTTTTATAATTCTCACGACAGCCTTAAAAACCAACCTTCTGGAAATACAAACAGAAGGTCTTCAAAGGCTTTAGTTGCTGCTTAGTCTTCAGGGCTTTGGTTGCTCTGAGAAGGCTGCTTAATATTTCTAATTGCCATCAGACAGGAGTGTTGTGTTTGCATCAGTAAAGATACTTTTTGAAAATTCAGCACAAAGCCTATCTGTTTGAAAATACTTTTGAAAGTACAACCACACACTCTTACATAGACCACTGTAAGAAAAGGGAATGGTTGAAATGATTTTTTGCTACAAACCACTAAAGTACAGAGGCATTTATCAGGATAGAAATCAATTGCAAGCAAACAGCCAGATCTTGGTATTAATTCAGGGACTCGTTCTTCACAATGTATCCAAAGCTAAATTAAAAAGATATTTCAACATAGTCAGGATCACATTTTAGGGATTTTATGATAATGAGTAGGGTCCTTAGTTGGCAACTTCTGCTAATTGAAAAAACTTAATTTCAACTCTACAGATAAAAATTAATTTGCGTATTTCCCTTCTCCTTTAGACCCATTTGCAAAACATGAAGCATTGCAGTGCTTCTAAATCAGAGTCTATTTTTTTTTATTACTGCTTTCAGAAATGAGAGTGGAAGTAATACAGTTGGCAGAGCTTCCAAGCAGTGCTATGCCATTGCTATTCACTGCATCCACATAAATTACTGTAGCTGTGAGGCAGCAGGAATGGAACTGCAGTTGTGACCCAATAAAGATGAGGCGTAGAGATTCTTGAAGTAAGTATGTAGGGATTTGGCTAGCCAAGTCTGTTAGGAGTCTAACCCTTCAGCAGGAAGCATCATCTCCACTTCTTCCCAGTTACTACAACCTCCCATAGACATCTGCTAGTGCCTGGTTGGGACTGGATTAGCTGCACCTGTACAGGAGTATTGTCCTTATTCAGCACCTCTGGAGATGACTGTAACTTCTCTTTTGTTGCAGTAGCTTAAGCTAAGACTGTGAAGCTTACTGTTTCTTAAAATTTGCCTATTTTTAAAAGAATTTTTATTTTAGAAAATGTACACAAAAGTTACTTTATTACTAAGATTTTAAGTAAGAACATTTTTTTTAATCAGTGCAAAAAATCCTGAACTTTTTTTCCTGATATTTTATGCCTTTAGGAATGCTAGACCTGGAAGCTGTTCTTAACCATGAGGCAGGTCCCTGCCTGTGCTACATCACAGCTGTGTAAGTAAGGTGCGTGGGCACAAAGTTGTTATCCTAACCCATAACTGCTGGCTGGGCTGGCTTGACCTTTTACTGCCTTTTTACTGGTCTGTGCCTGACCCCGATCCCTCTCCCTGGCCCCGACCCTGAACTGGGATAGCGTAATCTCAACTCCTTGTTGCTCGTATCAGCCAAAACAGAACTCCTGGCTTTCCTGCCCTGGTGGGGCTGCTGTCCCCTTCCCTGACACTCTTCTGCAGGGCCATGGAGAGAAGCCTTGTTAAAGTGGGGACAGGAGCCAAGGGAGAAATTGTGGAGCTGAAAAAGGTATATACATTTTGCCAGAAACTCCTTCACTTCTGACTCTTACCCTTTGGAAAGCTTTGGGATAAATTTTATGTGCCAAGAAATGATGTTGATATTAGACTGAAGTGGCTCGGAAATGGAATAAGCTGTATTTATGACAATATACTGAAGTGTTTCTACTACACCTACCTTGCAATAAATTAACTTTGTCCATTGAGAGCAAAATGTTATTTTGTTGGGGTTCTGGTTGTGATTTTTTTTGGGGGGGTTGTGTTTTTTTGGTTTGGTTTGATTTTTGGCTAAGGAAAAATCTGTGGAAATTCTGAGTTGCAGTTAACAATTCTACAGACACAACTGAACACAAAAATGCCATACAAATTTTTAAGACTTACTAGTTTTCTACAGCTGACGAAGACTTTGGACAGGCAAAGGACAAGCTAAAAACTGACCTTCGCATTTTTGATCCATACATTTTTGTTCTGTGCATCTAAAATGTTGTTTGTAATAGTTTTATTCACAAAAGAGCCTGAACATTGAAAAAGCATGCTCCACTACAATCTTAATGACCTCAGTGAGGCTCAATGGCGCAAGATAACACTATACAAGGAGTTGTTTTTCCATCTTTATTTTTTGATGGTGTTCAGGAAAGGCCATAAAAACCCTCTCAGACAAAGATGCTTCAGATCTACACGTTCTCATGATGAGGAAAGATTATGAAAACTTGAGTTTATTTTCTTTGGTAGGCAAAGCTGAGAAAAAAATTTCTGAAATGCATCCCAGATTCACAAGAGTCCTACAGTTCTCCAAAAGCATACTTTGGTGAATATGTATTTTGACTAAGAGGCACAACTTAACACCCACCAGTCTGATGAGGATTTGTGACAGCTTCAGTCATCACAGCTATTCCTCTTCCCTGAAAGTGGCTGATGAGTTTCATGAGGGAATCATGTCTCTCTGCCCACTCAGAGGTCTGAGTGCTGTAATTCCGTGTAAGGCATCGTTACCTGTCCCACTCTTTAAAATTTTTCCTGGTCTCTGTAGACAACTCAGAATTCCCTATGTCAAACATCCACAGAGTAATGGACATCTGCTTTACTACTGGAAACCTGTCCAATGTCCTTCTGAAATCGATGAACTTAATTCACTGCTAAATCCCTCATTTAGTTCACATTGCCTGTGCCTCTTACTTCTCTGTTTTGACAGTAATGTATTCAACATTTTTGCTCTCTTTTTGCTGAACATTCTTAAACTCCAGCTCTTCTTCAGCCTCATGTGTCTGCTCAATCTCTCTTGCAGCCTGTTATCCTCCAAGGCCAGTCTTCTAGTCTGTCTTGCTGTCAAAAATGCCAATCTCTTTTGCATTCCATAAATTATCACCAGAATTTTTTTTTTTCACTTTGCTTATTCCTTGCCATTACTATGCTTTGAGCTTTTTTTCAGATAACTCCCTCACTTACATAACTGTGCTGTAAGGTGCTATCCATGATTACTCATCCCTGAGCTTAATTTTCTCCTTCAATTAAAACCATTAAATTGGTTGGTCAGGGAATCTATTAATTATTGCTCCTAAACTCCAGCCAAGCTGGAAAGGACTCCTGAATATCAGTCAGTCAGAAAACATGTTAACTCCTGAATGTGCTGGAAGTTTAGTTTGTAAGGTTAGTAGTCATGTCACATGCCATCACGGCCTTTAGAGTGAACATTAAATTTAACCATACCTGAAAAGTTGGCCATGGAGTTGGATACAGCACTTTTCTGATGCCAAGACCTGTACGACACTTTCAGTGCCTGTAAGCTCACAGATGAGGGAAAGAGTTTGCTTTCTCTCTGGGGAAAGTTCATTCTGAGACTCTGAAAAATACATTATTAAGAAAGGGAATTGTTCGTGAACAAGATGGAGGAAAATATCAGGCAAGGCAGAAAAGCCTGTCCTGAGAGAGAAAGGCGCTGGGCAATTTGGGTCTCACTAAAGACAGACATCAAAGCACTAGAGAATGAGAGCTGGGCACTTGAGAGATTCAGTCACTGAAGTCTTAATCGAAGGGAACAGCACTTTGTACTGATAACATTTCAATAGGGCTACACAAAAGGAAATTACGGTGGCTTTTGCTTCAAATTTTCTTGGAGCTTCTCATCAGAGACTGACATAGAACACTTAAAAATTACAGCAGCTGTGGGGAGAGGCAAGAGCTGTTTGTCCTCTACTCTTGAGTGGGGCCGCTCAGAGCCAGCGAACTCTTGAGTTTGCTATACATGGAGGACCAGCAAGTGATGACTACAGATCCTGGGCTGATACTCCCAACTCCTTGAGACCCAGCCATTTGTCCATTGAGAAGATGCAAAGACATCTGAAGTGAGTATTTCACTGAATTGGAGGGGAATTTTTCACAGGTATAACTTGCACAGACTCTGTGTGCATGCAAGTGTGAATATGCCACAGGAAATGTACCAGGAATGCTGCTCTCCTGGATTCTTAGGTATGTTGGATTTGTATTCAAGTTAGTTATTCACCTATAAGTGAGTTACTGTCATGCTTGGAGTAAACTACATAGAATCTACTGTTAAATTGTTTAAATTAGGCTATCAATTAAATGCTGTTAAAACCTTTAAGCCTAAACTGTTGGTCAAATCTGGGGCTAAGTATGGCAAAGGGGGTCCACTATGAACTTTGTGACTCAAGGCGCTCCTTTAATCCTTTTTATCCTTACCCTTTTACGTTCTTACCTTTTTTTCCCCATCCCCAACACCTACCTAGATAATTTTTGGTTGATTTTTGTTTTAGATTGATTGATTTTAGATTTTTTGTCCTATTTTTCTCTGTACGCTTTAACCATCCAGTAAGTAGCAGGGTGAACCTTGCCAACAAACTTTGTCCTGCTTTTACTTTTATATTAATACTTTTAGATTAATCCTTCTTTTGACAATACATTTTTTGGTGGTTCTTTGAGTGTCCTAAACCACACATTTGCAACAGCTTGTAAGTAATTTTCAAGGTGGATGGCAGATATGGAAAGAAAAAGCAGCTGTGGTAGGTCAGCTTCTCCACTTCCTCTTGGGAAAAAAGGAAAAGTAGGTGTGTTTTCATTTACATACAGAACATTTTTACCCATAATTTCTGCTCTTTTGTTATGAATGTTGCACACAGTACACATCAGTTGTCAGGATGCGACAGTGCATAAGATAGGTGTTGTTTTAGGAAATTTCATTACCACAGGAGAGGAGGCTATTTCCTCTAATGTCATGTGCCTTGTTTCTTCCTGCTTTGTCTTTCTAGGACTAAAACTTGCTGAAGTGAACACTGGAAACAAGTGGGTTTTTTCCAGGTATTTACCTTTAACTCATTCCTGTGCAATATGTTTTATTTTCTCACTTACTCTAAAACTTGGCAGGTCACTGCAACCAAAGCAGTGCAAGAGGTCCCTCAATGCTAATGGCAACCTTTACCCATTTTACATAACTAGTGGTGGTAGCTGGAGTCCTTGGAGAACTCTTGCTTTCACAGAGCTTTCCTCCTCTGAAACAACCTTTGCAATCATGTTTTAAGAGTATACAAAACCATCACCAACAAAAAACTCCACCTCAGGAAATTAATATTCTTGTAATCATGTTTTAAGAGTATACAAAACCATCACCAACAAAAAACTCCACCTCAGGAAATTAATATTCTTGTTTGTTCAAGGGCAGCACATACAATGCCTAGAACTTTTCCTCATAGCACTTTCAACGTCCTTCACTGCTCAACTGGCTCACAGCTGTCAAATCAAGTGGAATTGTCCCTGATCATCAGGTTATATGCAGCAGAGTACAGAGGATGCTTTTTCATCTTCATGCATTGTCTCAGAGGGTAAAGAACGGTTCATTCCAGATGCCTGAACTGTGGGCACTCTCTGGAGACTCACCTGAAGATATATATCAGGGTACAAAACTGAACACACAGCAGTGAACGTCACCCTTTGAAAAATAAACTGTTGAAAGTGACAGATGCATCATAAGGTGGGTAAGTGCACAGGAAGTGTAAATGGCAAACCCAGTCATGTGCAGGGTTTCTGCCTGGGTCTGTTGGTCTTTCTGTCATCCTAATTGTGAACAATTAGGGACAGAGATAAGGGAACACCTCCTGGACTGAGGCTCATGGCGGTAATTTTTGTTGAACATAATACTGGTTACAGCAGCACTGCAGACATGGATACCCTAAGGAAATGGCCCTGCATTACATCAATCACATGACTAAATATCTCCTAATTCTATTTCTTCTTCTTACAGCCAGATTCCTTTTTTCCTCTGTAGGTGGTATAGATTGGCCTTTAAATAGGTGTAGACAGAGACATTCGACAGTCATTTAGGTGATGTGCCATGGCATGGGTCAGAACCTTGTTCTGCCACAGCTCTATTGCACTTATGCTAACCTACTCTCTCTTCTTCAGAGATATCTAATATTAGAGTGTTTGCCTCTGCTTTGAAACTCTTTTCAAGTTTTTTCTGGTTTGACACAGATGCTTTCTCTTCTGATCCTTGCAGTCAGGGTCAGAATCTCAGTCTCAGATGTTAGCCTCTCTGCAGACATGGGCTGTTCCTAACTGGATTCCCTGGAACACTGTACTGAGAAACTCATCAATAATGTGCATTAAACAGACAGGAAGCCCGCTGGCAGAGAATCACAATTACTAAATTCCTTCACAGACTATTAAGAATAAAGGGAAACCTTTGGAACCGGCTTATCAACACATGTCACAGTTCTAGAGTCCTCCTGCAATTATTTTCCTTTTGTGCAGTCTCATTTGACCCAGCTAGACAGATGTGATGTTATTAGAGACACTCATGTATCAACTGGCAGCCATCCTGCTTTTGAATTTATGTCTGTCAATAAAGTACTGTGGAGTTGCCTGATATAACAATGTCAAAGAAAGAATGTCATCTCTCTTTACATTTAGAGTGATTTTAAAGGACTCTGGCCTTATGTACAAGTAAATATAGTGAGAGATGGAAGATATTCTTCAGACATAGACCTATTATAACATTTTTCTTTGGGAAAACATCTGTGAGATGAATTCTATGTGAAATTTCATTCTATGAAACCTTCAACATGTATTTTTTATGAAGTTCTTTCTTCGTTCTCATCACTATTTTTTAAAGTCTCCTTACTAGGATGATATATAGGTTGCCTATAAATGCTTTCTTATGTTTTATATGCTTTATAGGGACTTCAGAGCTCTGGAGCTAAAAAAAAAAAGGCTTTCATTTCTGCATTCCATATTATCGCTGCACGTGCAACCCAAAATCATAAATATTGCAGGAAACCTGATAGCTTTATTGAAGCAGTGTGTTATGCTCCTTCTATTTTGATTGCATCACATGGGTAAAGGACTGGCAAATGGCCTTGGTAGTGTTATATTTCGAGGTCTTTATGGGCTCAGGATGGGAACGATGCTCCAGACAGCCACAAGCTTATGTTGTCTTTAAATTTGATTGGTATCCCACTGAGATGATGTCATTCCCATGCTCCTGAGTCACTCATTCAGATTATAACTTCTTGTATTCTGAGCTGGCCTTTTTAAGTGCCTCTTTTGCCTGCGGGACAGAAAGAGCAGAGGGTAATATGTGTTAGTCTCCCTGGCTCCGGTCAGTTCATGGCCCTTGGGCTGCTGGGTTTCTGTGAGACTTAGAAATGTTGTGTCTTTCAACTCTTGTTGAAGCTGAGGAAAAAAATGTGTTCTCTGAACTTGATGCAGTCAAGAGGAAGGAAGAATGAAAAATCAATATGAGAAATTCTTTTCATTTAACACCTGAGTTGTCTGGCATGATCATTATACTTTCTGTTTTCATTTCTCCCTTAGCCTATTGAATGCTGAATTGTCAATTTATAGCTGGAGGGGTGGTGTATTTATTCCCTTCCTGCATCATATAATTCACAGTGAAATCCATTTCTGAAATAAAAAACTGCTGAAACTGTGGTATGAGTAAGATTAGATTTAACAATTAAAATCCTTCCAAAGAATGAGTTTTAACTTCTATTGCAGCCTTGTGAATGAGAGTGGAAATGCTATTAATTTAATATCTTGCCAATTCTATGAATTTTAATAGTGTATTATCATGTCAGTCATTTTATACCTGAGTCTAAATAGCAGTTGGACACTATTATTATAATGATTTCCTATAACTGGTAAGCTGGAAGTGGGAGTACTTAACAGCTGGATAGAATGCATGAGGCTTGAGAATAAGTGTTTCTTAAAAAGTTGTTCTCTTCAATCTTTAGATTACAGTCCAGGATCCTGATGGTATGTCTTGAACTAGCCACGGAACACCAGTCCATCACTATGTCTATTTTCTTTCAGTTCATTATTGGAAAAGATTAATTATCTGAGCAGAGAGTAATGCTTAAAAATGTTTAGATATTTTGCTAGAAAATTATGTCTAGCCATCCAAAATGCCTGGAAGAGTAAATGCTGTAAATTCTAGGTAAAGTAGAAGGTGATCTGCTTCATATTATACCTCAGGAGAGAGAAAATATTGATGTATGTTTTTTTATTTTACAGGAAGAAAACACTTGTTGTGGTTGTTTCTGGTTTTGGTTTTATTTTTTTTTTTCTTAATCAAGCAAGGGATATCTTGGAAAAAAACAGGGAAACCCTAAGCTATCCAAGTATACTGGCCTCAGTTGTGATAGAGACTAATCCCTATAGACTCATTTTCCTGCCAGATAGACAACTGAACCAAACTAACTGCAGTGATGTTTTCTACTGGTTTCTTTTCCTTTGGCTAGACCTTGTGAACCCTACTGACAGCGTCTTTCCTCCTCTCCTCCTCAGTGGATATAGAATAGAGTGGAATTGTATTTTTTTAATTGCCTTTTACTCTTTTATACATAATTTTCAGAGCTATGTGTACGTACATTATACACAGCTACCTATGCACACATGAATATTTTATCAGTCTTTTGACTCGAAAGCTTAATTTCTAGTAATGGTACTTATCAAGAGGACCTGTACATTAGGATTTAGGTTATGTCACTGTGGGCATCGCAAACTTATTGAAACTGTGAGGAAAAAGAACAGAATGATATTAAAAAGGATGAACATATGGGGTGCTGAAGGGATTATAGGCAGTCTGTGATGGAGTCACAGTGTAGAATTTACAGCCAAGAAAAAACATATCAAACACTCTGCACCTCATGAAAAGGTGATGTGTGCCTTAACAAGCTGGAGGAGTATCTGAATTTTTTTTAAAAAAACAAGTTGCAAAAGGAAAAAAGAGCTCGAGCAATGAGAAACCTTTAATGGCAGTGACTGCTCCTCTGCAAATGGCTACATTATTTTACTGGAAAGCTCAAGAAGGAACTTAGTTTTTGCCTATTCATTTGTTTTCACAGAGTTTAGCTGCCTTATTTCTTTATTGATAGAAAATGAAATTCATTTTGAAGTATTAAATCTATACTGTTGTGGCATTTATTAGCTTGATTAGAAGACAGAAAGTAGATTGCATTGCTACACCAAGATTTCAGTGATTTTCTGTCTTTTTTTCTCCTCTCACTGTTATGGTGACTAATTACTGTGAACATGCTGCTTTTACTGGGCTCTCAAGGCAAGCTAATTACATGGCTCTAATTAAGTGATTTGATATGCAGACTTAAACTTTTCCTATTTCATAGAAAATGGCTTTATACTGTCTTGAGAAAGAGAAGGGGGGTACTTTTAACACAAGTAGCAAGAAACTTCAAATCTTGGTTTAGCTATAGAGGAACAAAAAATTGAGAATATAACTCCAATGATATTTTTCTTCCTGGAGAGAGTAGGATACTGACAGTATCTTGATGTTCCCTTTTTGTGGCGGTGGCCCAGCCCACCTTTGGGCTGAAGATAAACGAAGACATCCAGTGGGTGGGTTTCCCCGCCCAGGACAGTGGGTCCGAGGGCGGATGGGAGGGCGGTGCCATGGGTGGCACTGAAGTCTAAGCCACAGCCCCCTGAGCGTCCCCCTGGATAATGAACTTCTCCCCTGTTCTAGAAAATTCTGCGTTGTTCAGTTGTTGACTGGTTTTCCCCTTCATGTTTAGGTATTACCCCAATTGCCTATGTAATTAAGTTCTGGAATGTTCAGCTTTATTGTGTTCCCTATTGGTTTGTTCGAGTTTGTCCCCCCCTACCAGTTACCTAACTGGACACCTGTCACCCCATGTCATCTCCCTGTTGCCTGGTTTCTCTGTACCTCCCTTCTCCAGCCCCCCGTATAAAGGCTGCTGTAATTCCTCATTCGGGGCTCTTTGTAGCACTCCCTTCAGCCTCCCTGTTCTTCCGGCCCCGAGTCAGGGAATAAAGCCTGGATTGCTGCTACTTTGAGTCCCTCTCTCTCCTTTACTCCCGCCGATCGGTACATTGTTATCGACCGCTGCCAGCTCCTCGCAGGAGTCACAGGGCAGGCTGCTCTCTGTCGTGAGAGCCTCCACTCGACAGCGAAGCAGCTGACAGTCCTGCCAGCCAGGACACTCACTGCAAGTCACCTGCTTGGTCTCCGGGCGGCCAGCGGCGTCCAACGTGGGGCCCTCTAGCCAGCAGGCAGAGGGTCAATTGGAGTGACCTGGTCGGCGCAACCGATCGGACCTTCCTCCCTAGCTGGACTGTCTTACAATCCGGTTTAAGCACAAAAGGAGCAAAGAAAGCTAGGTGTCTGTGTATAAACCAGAAGGAACTTAGAAGGTTCAAAATATTCCTAAAAAGCAGATCAAAACCAAACAAGATTAAATGTTGATGCCAAAAAATTAATATATTTTTATTTAATAGTAAAGGAGGCAAAGAGAAAGAAAAAGAAATGACAGAAACAGATAGAAAAAGAAATGTGCGTGGGGTGCTGGGGGGGACAGGGAGAGAGTGACAGGGGTTAGAYGGAGACATATCACCCTTCCGGCAGTCCCAGCGACGCCTCGTGGCTCCCCTCCATCTGGTCTTCTGGGTGGTGAGGGTCCCCCTCCGTCGCCGCCACAACACCACCACGCCAAAGAGTACAGAATCCAGTGGATTAATATATGCTTTGGCCAGGTGGGAACGCCCATGTGCCTTCCCTGAGGGGGCTAGGTTTGACATTCCCTTGCAACACTATGGACCTGTTGCATCATCACTGGTGCAGAGTCTGGGGACCCCTTTGGGGGGGCCCCTTTGATGGGCCGTGACACCCCCTCCGCTGTGGAAAAGCTTCTCCCGAGACGCAAGGCCCCTCAGCTGAACTGGCCTGCACAGTGGAGGTTTGGGCTTCCACTGCCTCTGATCAGAGGCTTTTCACATCCAAAGCCTCTCTTCTTCCCCCACGCTTTGGTGTGAGAGTCTGTGCTGGCCTGGCAGCTGATAGCCCAGGGGCTGTGGTCCCCACCCCGAAGGTGCTAAGCGTGATCCCTCTGGGAATGTATTCTTCTCCCCAGCTCTTACTTATCTCATCTTCATCAGCAGGCAGTCAGGGCCCCATTCAGGGTTTTTGGTTGTCTTCTCTGCAGCTTTTGTAGAGTTTTGCTATAATACCAAAAGTCCTTCATGAAAATGTTTAAGACATAAATTATAACATTTCCATCTATGACAGACTGCTACCACCCCTGGTAGTAGCACACTGTTTTGCGCACAGTGGTGCTCCCAAGGGAGAGCCGGAAACCTTCGAAGGAACCTCGAGGATCGGCTCTGAGGCGGGGGACCTGTACCGAGGCTTTTCTTTCTCTGGACCCTTTTGTGGATTCGGTGACTATTTGTGATTATTGGGTCCAGGGAACAATTATATTTATTTTTCTCTTTTACCTTGGTGTAGGGCGGAATTTTGGGTGTGCGGCTTTGTGTTAACTGCTTTTAAAAAGATGGGTTCTAAGTTGTCCACATCCCAGGGAGAGGTTTTTTCCCAAGTTGTGGGTACCCTGTTGGTGGGAGGGAAAGAATTTTCAAAGGGTTTAGTTAAAAGATTTGTTCAATGACTTTTTGTGTACTTGCCTCCAATGTCCCCTGAGCAGGTTAAAGATATCAAGTTTTGGAATGGAGTGGGGGCAAAACTGGCCTTGCTCGAAGTCTCAGGGGATGCCTCAGTTTCTAAATTCTGTTCACTTTTAATTTTAATCTGCGAATCCTTGAGTTCGCAGAGGAAGGGCACAAAAAGACCAACCAGTTCTTCCCTGGTTTCAAACCCTATCCCTTCTTCCTCACCCTCTATCCCTAAACCTGTTTCCCCTAAATTGAGTAGATCGGGAGGTGCAACCTGCCAGACGGCACAGGAGAGCTACCGTCCTCCTGGCCTTCCTCGGTCTCCCCAATACCCTTGCTGAGGTGGGCGTCGCGAACCCGTCTCAGACCTCTCCACTAACCCTTTTTCCAACCCCACTTTCCCAGTTTCAACTCCGCACGTTGAGCCCAAAAATGGCAGCTGTCCTTGTCCGCTTTCCCTTTCCCCAAATTATCCCCAAGATGGAGGTCGCCATGTGGCGTCCTCCTCTTCTCCTTCCCATCTCCCCTTTCTCCCATGTTCTCCCAACCCTCTCCTGTCCCTAAATCCTCCCCTTCCGGCAGTGCACGTCTCCCTTCCCTTGGGATTCACCCACAACGCCAGTTCCACCCATGACCTGTCCCTTTCCTCCTTTAGCTCCACCCATCCTCTTCTGATTTCCGGTTCCCATGGTCCCACATCTGGTTCTCACGCTTCCTACACCGGATGTGGAGGCACGGGAGTCTGGAACCCGGAAGAGGGGGATGGACTTTTTSCCGCACCTGTGACCTACAACCAGCAAGGCAACAAGCCCACATGGCAGCCCTTTGAGGCCCAAAGCCTTAAAGACCTATGCAAAGCGCAGAGGGATTTCGGAAGGGAAAGTTCACATTTTAAGACCCTTTTGTGGGCAACCTTTTCGACAACTATAATGGTGCCGCATGATATTAAGAATGTTTTTTCATGTCTGCTTTCTCCATTGGAATTCCAAATGTGGAGCACCGACTGGAGGAAGTATTTAAACCAGCTCCTTCCGATCCTTCTGCAAGATCAAACTAACGCGGGGCTTACTATGGATGATTTGACTGGTGAACGGTTGTTGTCTAAGCCACAGGACCAAGCCCGGATTCTTCCGGAGGCGGTTTTAAATGCGGTTAGAGATGCTGCGGAACGAGCCTTCCTATTTATGCCCCCGAAACTAGCACCTCAACAAAATTACACTCAAATTAAGCAAGGCCCACAGGAACCCTTTGTGGACTTTGTTGATAAAATTTGTGTGTTGGTGGAGAAGCACATAGAGGACTCCCAAGCTAGGGAACATGTCATCACAAGCATTGCTAAAGCAAATCCTAATGAGGCCTGTACTAAGGTCATATTGGGTCTTCCTTTTCATCCTCCACCAACACTGAGACAAATGATTAGAGCATGCACCCATTTGGTTCAGATTGGACACCAAACAAAACAAGGAGGAGCAAAGGGTGTAGTAATGGAGGAAACGGTGGCCGTAGGGGAGCCTAAACCCCTTTTATGTTTCCGTTGTGGGAAAAAGGGACACACGGCGTGCTATTGTAAAGCTCCAGCTCATGTGGTCAAGGAGCCTCCTAAGTCGTTTCCCAAGCCTGTTTCCCCAGGCGATCATCTGACGGGAAACTGAGATGTCAGCGCGAGTCGGCTCCATGCGATGAAATAAATGGTGCCACAGAAGCATCGGAATGGGACACCCAAACACCTGCCAAGACAACAGACAGAGACATACAAACACATGGACTGCAGCTGAGAGTGGTCCGCAGGGAATCACACCAGCTCACCACCACCCAATGGATGATCCTTGGAGTCGCCCTTCAGCCCATAGACCAGGACCTGCGCAGGTACTGTAACATCTTTGTCATTGGGGATACACGGCAGACACTCGCAGGGATTGAGGTTTCCCCCAAGCTCGCGAGAGTGGACTCGGAGGGGGGCTTCAATCTCTTGGCACGGTGTGTCCATCCTCCCCACTTCCTACCAAAAGGCCAAGTCATTGCCCAGGCCATTCCGTTGCCAGGACTTCTGTCAGCAGACGGCAAGACATTGAGCATCTGCTGGGCAGAAGTCGTAGGAAGTGATAAGCCCTTGGTGCAATGTCAGCTGCGCCAGGGAATGGACCGAGTTGAGGTCACCGGGATGAGGGACACGGGCGCGGATGTGACGGTCATTCCCGCTGACAAATGGTCGCCACAATGGGAGCTGCAGCTGCAAGGCGTTGTCTCCGGGATCGGAGGGACCCAATTGGCCAAACAATCAAGAAAGGTAATTCAGTTGGAAGGTCCAGACAGATGGGTAGCTTCCATCCGCCCGTTTGTCCTGGACACCAAATTCATGTTGTGGGGGAGAGACGCCATGTTCCAATGGGGCACTACTATCAACATTGGCCCCGGACCTCGGGATTTTTAATTGCGGCCACTGGGGTGGAGCGCGACACCCACAAGTTAAATTGGAGAACTGATTCACCTGTCTGGGTGGACAAGTGGCTGCTAAGAAAGGATAAATTGAAAGCACTCCACTCATGGAGGAGCAGTTGGCAAAGGGTAACATCCAGCCAACAAACAGCCCCTGGAATTCGCCCGTGTTTGTCATCCGGAAACCGGGTCGAGACAGGTGGCGGCTCCTCCACGACCTGCAGAGGATTAATGAGGTCATTGAGGACATGGGGCCTCTCCAGTCGGGCATGCCATCGCCCGCTATGCTCCCACAACACTGGAAGATTGCGGTCCTGGATATCAAGGACTGCTTCTTCCAAATCCCCCTCCATCCTGAAGATGCGCCGCAGTTTGCCTTCTCAGTTCCTTCCATCAACCGAGAGGCTCCCATGCAGCGTTACCATTGGTGGGTTCTCCCCCAGGGCATGAAGAACAGCCCAACCATTTGCCAATGGTACGTTGCAAAAATCCTGTCGCCCAGCCGTGCCACGGCAGAGAGAGCCATCATCCTTCATTACATGGATGATGTGCTCATCTGCTGCCCCGATGACACGTACTTGACTTGGGCTCTGGACCTGGTGATCGGAGTGCTAGAGGCCCAGGGATTCGAGTTACAGCCTGAAAAGGTTCAACGAACGAGTCCCTGGAAGTACCTCAGCCTTAAGATCACTGAAACAACTATCGCTCTGACCCCAGTCAAGATCAAAGATAATCCCCAGACTCTACAGGAGTTGCATCAGCTTTGTGGCAGCCTGAATTGGGTGAGACCCTGGTTGGGGTTAACCACAGAGGACCTGTCCCCTCTTTTCAATTTATTGGGGGGAGGGGGGGACTTGACATCTCCCAGGTCCTTAATGGCAGAAGCAAGGCAGGCCATCAAGAAGGCGGAAGAGGCTATTGTGGTGGGAAATTCCCCATCCATTGCTATGGCCAGCATGGAAGACATCACCTCCGATGCAGAGCCCTCCTTCTCGGAGGAGGAGTCGGAGGAGGAGACTGATGTCTAGTTCCCACCCCCTCTCTCTCTCCCCGGAAAATTAGAGCAATAAGTTACCTGTCAGTTAAATTCTTTGTACCGCCTTTTGTTCTGGGGATTTCCAGGATATTCGACGCCCCATTGGCTGAAACTCTTTGTATCCTCCCCCTGACTGTACCTATTGGCTGATTCACCCTCAGATCCTCCCCTTACCCCGTTTCCCATTGATTGTTACCCCTTTCCCCTCCCCTTTTCTGGCCCCTTAAAAGCTGATGCACCCTGAGCTCCGGGGGAATTCTCCCTCAGAGCTTCTCCGACCCTGAACCCCGTCCCTCGACCCCAATAAAGGAGAGAGCTGGGAGACCCCACTCCTTTTACCCTTTGCCTCCTGCGTGAGTTCCTTATTCGACCAACACTGCGACTACCAACTCCAGCAGGGCGGACGCACCTCAGGGCGAGTCAGCCGCCCATTGCCTGGGGAGGCACCAAGCCCTCGGCCGTGGCTGTCCGGCGTCTGTGTGGAGGGTAATCGGGTGTGAACCACTCACCCCGTTTACTACAGGCTATCTCCACCAGAGAAGCCCACAGGCATCTGCCTTACCTACCGTTCCATCTCATCATCTTAGGTAAGGCACCACACCTCCACAGCCTTATTTTTCAATGGGACGAGGTGCGGAAGGACTCTCTGGTCATCGTCGAGTGGGTGTTCCTTCCACACCAGCCGTCCAAGACAATCGCTACGCCACAAGAACGAATGGCGCAGCTCATCACCAAGGGTAGGGCACAACTCCGCACCCTGGCGGGGTGTGATTTTACATGCATTTATTTGCCCATTGTCTCGGACCAATTGGAAGCTATGGTCCAGACAAATCTAAATTTGCAATTTGCCTTGGACAGGTACTCTGGGCAAATTTCAAGCCATAAGCCAAAACACAAACTTTTCAATGAGGTCTTTTTCATTGTCCCAAAAGAGGTTCAGAGTAGGAAGCCTCTCAAAGACACTGTAACCATTTTTACTGACGGCTGGGGGAGAACTCATAAGTCAGTAGTGACTTGGAGAAATCCCGAGACACAGCAGTGGGAAGCTGATATCGAGGTGGTCCCAGGATCACCACAGGTAGCCGAATTGGCAGCTCTCAGAGCGTTTGAGCAGTTCCCTGAACCATTTAATTTGGTCACTGATTTGGCTTATGTTGCTGGAGTAACTGTGAGAGCTGAGGGTGCTCTCCTACGACAAATTTCCAATCAGCGCATATTTGACTTGCCCTCGAAATTAATACACCTTATTTCCCACCGGGAGCAATCATATTTCATTATGCATGTGAGATCACACAGTGATCTCCCAAGGTTTGTATCAGAAGGCAACCAGAAGGCTGACACCCTGGCTGCCCTGGCGGAGCTTGCCAAGCTGCCTATGGTGTTTGAGCAAGTAAAGATCAGCCATGCCATGTTCCATCAGAATGTTCCAGCCCTGGTTCTCATGTTCCACCTTTCACGACGCCAGGCAAAGGCGATTGTGGCGACATGCCCCAGCTGCCAGAAGTTCCAACTCCCATCACTTGGCAGCGGGGTCAGCCCAAGAGGCGTTAACCGCGGGGAGGTGTGGCAGATGGACGTGACGCATTTCCTGGAGTTCGGCTGGTTCAGATACGTTCACATTTCCATCGATACCTTTTCTGGGGCTATGTATGCCTCCGCCCATGCCGGCGAGAAGGCCAAGGACGTGGAGAAACACCTCGTCCAGCCCTTTGCTGTGCTGGGCGTGCCTAAGGAGATTAAAACTGACAATGGCCCCGCCTATACCTCAAAGGAATTTGGAGGCTTCTGCCAAATGTGGGGAGTCAGCCACAACACTGGCATTCCCCATTCCCCAACCGGGCAGGCGATCGTCGAGCGAGCCCATCAGACGCTCAAACGGGTCCTACTGCAGCAAAGTGCCACTGACCGCTGCAGCTCACCCATATTCAGGCTGTCCAAAGCACTTTTTACCATCAATTTCTTGAACGGGACGTTTGAGGAGCCGGAACCACCCATCTACCGGCATTTTAGCAACTCCGGGAGACAGAAGCTGAGGGAACATCCTCAGGTTCTCATCAAGGTTCCAGAGACCCGACAGATTCAAGGTCCTTACCCCCTCATCATCCAGGGACGAGGTTATGCCAGTGTCTCTATGCTGCATGGACTAAAGTGGGTCCCAGCCAAGTGGGTTAAGTCGTTTGTGTCCCCAGATCCATCTGAACAGACAAGCACCGTGGCCTGGAAGTGCCGGTGACACTGGAAGGATGAAAAAGACCCCAAAGCCTTGCCTTTTACAGTTTATCCCAAAAAGTTAAAGGTTTCCCCAAAAACCATTGTTATGTTAAGTTAACCCCTGTTTCTGTTTATACCTAGATATGGCCTACCCTCCTGCAGCCCTGAAGACAATCCTGAGAGCCAGCCTGGTTCTTCTAGCCTGCATCCAGCTGAGCAGAGCGTGGATCGTGCCACAACCAAGATCCAACATCTGGGCTCTGCTAGCAAAGGTCCTCAATCAAGACCACATCTGTCTTAGCGTGGCAGCTCCGGAAAACCCGATGTCAACCTGCCTGGTGGGGATCCCATTAAATGTTTCAGAGTATCCTCCCCTTTTTCGTAATTTCATGAACCGGAATACTCACTGGGTAGCAAGGACCTTTGTAATGAGGACTGTTAAGGTCCCTCGTCCAATCCCGGTCGACAATCCCCTTGCCCTGTGGGGGGACTGGGTGAGGGACCTTCCCAGGTTGCCCCGTGAGCCTCCTGAGTTCAATCTCCTAAGTTCTTCTATTGCACCTTTTTGTGTTCAGTTTCAGTTTACCCCACCTACCCAAAAGGAATTATATGTTTCAGTTGCCCAGCGTCATAAAAAATATCAGGCCGCCCAGTGGTGTAGAGTGATCACCCACATGAAGATGGCCTCCACCACTGATGCAACACCAAGACAACTTCCCAAAGGGGTGTTTCTCCTCTGCGGCAACCACGCTTGGGCTGGCATCCCCTCTTGCCTTCTCAGAGGGCCATGCGCTCTAGGATGGTTGACGCTGTTTGCGCCCAACATCACCCAAATTAACAATTGGAAAAATAAGACACAATTGGCTCGCCAAAAGAGAGAATTACAGGAAATCGACGAAAACTGTGACTCCGAAATTATTCATTGGCTGCACCTCAAAAGGCCTGCTGTTATCCCTCTTTTTACCCTGGGTTTCTTCAGCGAAGGCTCTAGAGGAATTTGGTACCCTAGAGTGTTGGGTCGCTAAACAAGCAAATTTGACATCAACCGCTATAAGCAACCTCCTCAAAGATGAGGAAACAACTAGGAAGGCGACACTACCAAACAGGGCTGCCATTGACTACCTTCTACTCCTGCATAACCATGAGTGCACAGAGTTTGAGGGTCTTTGCTGCCTCAATTTGTCATCGAGGGCTCCAGACGTCCGCTTCACTGTCCAACGGATGCAGGGTCTAATCCATCAACTGAAAAAAGAATCCAAAGGCTGGATGGAGGACTTATTCTCAGGATGGGGACTGTCAGGATGGTGGACTTTCATTATTAAGGACATTTTATTATTCCTATTTGTTGTTATTCTAATTTGTTTCTCCCTCTGTTTTAAAAGACTTGTTTTCAATTATTTTTTCTCCTTATTAAGTAAAAACGGGGGAGATGTGGCGGTGGCCCAGCCCACCTTTGGGCTGAAGATAAATGAAGACATCCAGTGGGTGGATTTCCCCACCCAGGACTGTGGTGGGAGTTCCTCTCCAGGTATCTGATTATCCTCGGACCCTGCACGATCTCTATCGGGAGGTAAGTACCAAAAAGACCCCTTTCCACGAATACACCTGCAATCACGTCACTTATAACGTAAAACTCCCGATTGTTAATCCTCTATTATTGTGGAGGGAGTGGACGGAAAAATTAGAAAAACTGGCTGATGAACCCGAGGAATTGGAGTTATTAGGATCAATGAAGGCACTGCGTTGCATGCATTTTGAGTTTAACCCCAGCCCTCGCTACCATGACACCCAAATTTATCGGCATGTAAAACAAGCCAAATTCGAATTAACGGCCAGTCAGTGGTGCAGGGATTTAGCGAAGATATCATCTCCCTCCTCAATAAACGAACACTACCCTAATCCCCTTAAGTTGCCTAAGGGCATTTTCTTGATTTGCGGGGATCGTGCATGGTCACGGATTCCCTCTCTTCTGATAGGAGGTCCGTGCACCCTAAGGCATCCGACTCTGGCATCACCAAACATGACTCAAATTCCAATTTGGCATAATCAAAAAATTTCAAAAAGGGGTGCATCTCAATTGGATCCCGACCGCGATGCTTCAATTTATCATTGGGCCAGATCCAAAAGAGTTGCGGTTTCGATATTTTTGCCATGGGTGGCAGCCGCGAAGTCGCTCAGCGAATTAGGCCACTTGGAATGCTGGGTGACCAAACAGGCAGAGTTAACTTCAAGAGCCCTAAGTGACCTCCTCTCAGAGGAGAAAGTCACCAGGCAGGCCACACTACAAAATCGTGCGGCCATCGATTTTCTCTTGCTGGCACACGGGCATGGATGCCAAGACTTTGAGGGCATGTGCTGTTTTAACCTCTCGTCGAAATCTGAGAGTATTCAGGCCACCTTGAAGAAGATGAACACCCTGATTGATAACATCAAGTACGAAACCAAGGACTGGTTCCAGCAGGCCCTCAACGAGACGATCCAGACGGTCACCAGTATTGCGGGAGCAGCAGCCAAGGCTTCGGACGGATGGCTCAAACACCTGTTCCAGGAAATGGGACTTACCGAGTAGGGGGCATCCATTGTTCGGGACGTTGGATTTGTTGTTTTACTGTTGTTTGCCCTTTCGTTTGTGTTTTTTCTTGCCAAGCGTTTAGTTTACGTTCAGATTTTGAAATTAATTAATAAAAACGGGGGAGGTGTGGTGTGTAGATCCCCAGAAGTTGCTGTGGCCAGCACTGCTGACCCCGCCTCCGATGCAGAGTCCTCCTTCGAGGAGGAGGACTCAGAGGGCGGTACCAGCGTCTAGTACCCGCCCCTACCCCCAGGGACAGGCTGTCACTCAGGCCCTGTCCCTCCTAGTTTTCTAGAAGGTTCGGTCTTATTCGATGTATTATTGGTTCACGTTCTTTGTACCCTCCCCTTGAATGTTTTAATTGGCTTCCTGACCCTTGGACCCTCCCATAACCTGTCTTCCTATTGGCTGTACACCCAAACTCCTCCCCTTTTCCCTGACCCTTAAAAGTCGATGCACAGCTGTGCTCCGGGGGATTTCTCCTGCGTTCCTCTCCCTCCTGGAACCTTCCGTCCTTTTCCCTCCAATAAAGGAGATGCACGAGGAGACCCCCTCCCGTACCCTTTGCCTCCTGCCTGCCTTCATTCCACCTGCGCCTTGCCTGCCACTCTTCTCAAGCCAGGCACACCTCAGCGTGAGTCACCCACGCAGCTCCTCTGAGGGGCACCACCGAGTCCTGTGGACCCCGGGTACATAGTGCCAGCGTTGGGGCTGAGGGCAGCCCAGGAAACGCAAGGCTACTACAACAGCTTTTTCTTTGTGAAATAGATCTCAGCTCACATGTTTTTGAATGCTTCAGATGTTCAGCTCTTAGTGTACAATTTTGTTTTCTTCAGTATATATGAAAAATGCCTCACCAAATTTGATGTAATGATACTTATCCTTGATATAAGAAAATCACAGTCAGTATGTCTTTATCAGTTCTTCCTTGGAACTGGAGAGAAAAGTGAACAAGTATTCTTGAATAATAATGGTTTATTGTTGGGTGATGTGAGACCTGTGGCATAAGCATTGGCACTCAGGCTTTTTAAATTACTCGAGACTTCATTTCTTTAAAGACAGTCTAGAAACAACATGTCTGACAGGAAACACTTGGGAAAGAATGCTTTGATATTTTAATGAGTTCATCTAATTTATTTCCAATTGTTCTTTTCTTCCTTTTATACATCATATTCTTTCTTCTCCAAACTAAAAATGTTCTGCTTTTTGAGCTATTTGGTATTAAAGCAATGACATTTCATCATCCAGATAAAGATCTATAAATATGTGCTATAACTAGTAGTAGTATTTACCAGGCACTGATCATCACTTTTCCTGATATAAAAGAGTAATGAAAATGTTGTAACGGCCCAGTCAGTATTTTATTCAATGTTACACTGACCTGCCAAATAAAAATTTTGATGAATGATGTCATCTAAATTCAATGGGTGTGCATAAAAACCGAAGCAGTTTTTGGGTAAGAGGGGAGAAAGAAAAATGTGTCTAAAAAAAGAGGAGAAAATATGAGGAAAACTGCAGTGGAAATATAGGCTGTAAATGATAATGTTTTGAATAATATGGCAAACTAGCATCTTCCCTGCAGACACCTCAAGGGAAATTCTAGCTGAACTCTGAATCTATGGAAGCAGTTGAATCCTATCACTTGATTATGTTTAGAAACAAGAAACCTGATTTTTTTTTTTTGGTCAGTCTTCTCAATGCTTTTTTGGGAAAAAAAAATTACTGCTAACCTTCAAAGAAGGTCTCCTTCACATCCCTAGCATTTAGCTGGTTTTAGAGAAATTGTATTGGACAACTGCTAAATCTCATAATCTATTGTACTAATGAGTGCTTCTAGGTAATGGAGTTTTTGAAAAGCCTGATGCTATGCCCCTGTGAAGCTTTGCAATCCCTCTCTTTGCAGTGGAGAATAATTGAGCCTTTCTGCCTTTTTGGTTTAATAATCCAAACATAGTGTTGGTAAGTTTTCATAAATGGCACTTGGCCATTTTAAAGGCCACTAAACTTAAGCATTTAACATCAAATGGGACCAATGCAGAACCATTCTTACTATCACTTTTCATTCTCACCTAGCTCAGCAGATGCATTGAGATGATTAGAAATAACAAATTAAGTAAACTTTATATTTTTCCACAAGAAATCAAAACTCTAATGTTATGATCCCCTCCACAAAAGCAATCAATTTTATTGCAGCTGAATATGATCTAAAGACAGCGTTTTGCACCTTCCTTTGCCAATATATGTTCTTTTAAATTATTATGTGATATGGTTGTAGATGTTTCCTCTAGTATGGGGTGAAAAATTCTCTAAGAAAAAACGCCATTTTTTTCTTAGAGAATGTTTTCAGAGAGGTTTTGTTTCAGCCATTGGAACAAAACTGGTCCTTCTTATGCAGGGAAAGATGAATTTCTCTGAAGTGACACTGCTCTGCTGGGAAATCTGAAAGCAGGTCATTGATGAACTGCTCATCTTCCCACACATGTGCTCTGGTGGAAGAAAGGCTGGTGGCATTTACAACAATCTATCTGTGTTTGCATGGTAATTCTGTTGAGTTCCTTTACCATCTGTTTCTTGCAAAAATCAGGCTAACTGGCCCTGGGTTTTTTCCCATACTTGCTACAACAGTAAGACTTTGCCCTGCAGATGCTTTTGTTCTCTGGTACCTTTCCATTTCACATGGCTCGACCCATGACTTGCAAGTCACCCCGTGTGAGCCAGCATGGCAGTTGTGAACACCAGCTTGCTGCTTTAATTCTAGTAATTTTTAATTTCATCTCTTGGAATGAGGATGTCAATGAATTATGCATGGATTCCAGCTGGCTAGCTGAATCAAACTAACATGCTTTTACCTCACATATTAGTATTATTTTTAGTTTGTAGAAAGCAAAACTTACAAGAACCGCTGCACATTTACGGTGACTATTCTGTCTTGTGTATCTACAGAAATGGCAATGTAAATAATTACTTTTCACTTACTATAATAAACTGCTTTAACAAGTGTGTTTGTGTGTTTTGAGGCTATTTTTCTTAGTTTTGTGCTGTGAGGGAATGGAAACCAAAGATTTCGGTCTTGATGTACCGTCTGGGACTGCAGGGACACCCACGCATCTATTACGTTTACCCTTATTAATTGTCTGTTAAACCTACCTTAGATTTATCTCTCATTTGCAAACTATATGAAAACTAAGAAGTAGAGATTCGGGATTGCTAATTGTTAGTAATGGCCTTATTCTAGTGACTACATCTATGTGCATTTTGCAAACTTGTGGAATTATTCAAGAGGACCCAAAGAATTAAACAGATTTTGTTTCTCCTATCTCCTCCCACAAAATCCCTGATTAGTTCAGTGTAAGGACAAGGGAATGCCTAATCAACAGCACATTGCTACGGCATTTTGCAACAGGCAAAAATGTTCCTGTCTTCTGCTCATAGATTCTCAAGAACAAACAAAATCAGAAATATATATAGGTTTTCAGAGGTGTTAGGAGGAAAAACAAATTTGTGAGAGTACAAACTATGTCTTATCACTTGACTGTAGGCAGGTTTTGCAAGACCATCTGTTTGGAGAAAGGTTCACTTTGGGACGTAGTTTTCAAAAATGCTCATTAGAAGACACACATGATTTACAAGCTGAATGTTTCAATGAGAATCTTAAAAGACCTCTATTTTCTTCCCCCAGGAACACTTGGTACTACTGGCAAAATTGTATAGGAGATGGAAATGTTTTGTGCTACCTCAGAAAGTAAGGAGCTGCAGTGCCTGAAACTCCTACAGTGAGGGAGAAGTTCAAAAGCCTTTGTGCAGAACTTCTGAAAGCATATATCTTTAAAAATCACAATATATTAGAACAGTATTCAATACAGTGATCTGGGAGTACTTAGGCAATAGAGTGGATCAATAAGAGGCATGACAAAAACGAGAGATGTGAATTCTGCTGTTTTGAGAAAAAAGCCCACACTTCTCATTCCAAGGGGAGCATTCTTCCAGCAAAGGAGGTCTGGCGGCAGCTTCTCAGAAGTGGATGGGACTTAGTTACAAAATGTAGGAGCAGTTCTGAAATTCTCACCTCCATCTTCAGCCTCAAAAAAACAAACTTCACCATCTGTAAGGGTAAAAAACAGATGAAATATCTGACTGTGGAGGCAAATGAAGGTGACTAGACCAAAGCGACTCATTTTTTCAATTGTTATTATGATTATTTGCTGGTTTTTATTTAGAAATTCACTGTAGTCAGTAGAGACAATAGATATTTTTTAGGCATTTCAGGAAGTCAGTGCTTCTGAATTGCCATTACTGCAGAGGAAATCTCAGAAAATTACCTTCACTAGGAGGAATTTGGGCTTTATCATAAATGATACCACACTTCAAAAGAGATTACTGTAAGTAGCTTACTGCTGGCTGTGGTATGGTTAAGCAGAACTGAACAAATTCACCAAGTAAAAATAACTTGAATAAAGTAAAATACACCTACAAATGGCTCGATCTGTGTGTGTGTGTCACCTCGGTTTGAAAAATAAGGGTTGTATCAACCAGGGCAGCTCATAAAACACTGCACTCAGTTGTTCCATCTGTGTTTCTATGCTCTAGTCTCCATCTGGGAGAAAACCAGAAGTCAAGCATAACTTCAAAATCAACGAGTGGAAAACCAACAGACTTTGAAAGCATAAGCGATTTTATAACTCCAGTTGTAGGATAATGGAAATTTGGAAGATAAGAAATTTGTGTAGCAAATCTTCATTACAACAACTTAACGTAATTAAGAAAAGAAAGGGGAAGACAAGTTTTATGGAAAATGAGTTGCAAAAAAATGTATTTTAACTACTCTGAAATGAGATCAGTTGACTGTATGAAATTCTGAAGGTGGTTGATCTTATATTCCCTCGGCGTTTCTGTTTGAGCAAAGTAAGTGAAATACCTGGGCTTAGTTTAGCAATAAACAGAAACTTGCTTGGTTTGGTGTGAACTAGTGTGGCAGAGAGTGGCCAAATATTCTTGTGGGAGAATGAGAAATCTCGGCAACACTGCCCTTCATTCTTTAAGTATTTGCCCCGTCCTGATATAAGGGGAGCCGGGAGGGATTCTTTGATATAGATTTCTCGGAGAAAAATCAAGCGCCCACTCAGCAGTATTACATCCGAGAACTGCTTATTAACAGGGGATAGAAAAGAAAAAAAAAAAAAGGAGGGAGGAAACGAACAGAACGCCACCAGCAGAATATCGGGGGCCCTGCCAGCTTCTGCTGGAAGCGCCGTGCGGGCTGCGGCGTCTCCGTGGCTCGGCGCGGCTCTCCAGCAGCGGCGGCTGCGCGGCTCTGCCGGCGGCGGGCTCGTGGCGCAGGCAGCCCGCGGGCTCTGTCGGCTGCTGCGGCGGCGAGGAACGGGCAAGGCACCGAAACCGGCGGGCGGAGCGGCGACGGGCCGCCTCGGGAGTGCGGGCAGGAACGCGGGCGGGGAACAAGCAGCACCGCAGGCAGAGAAAAGCGAAGCCGGGCGGGGGGCCGAGCTGAACCTGCGGGCGAGCCCCCGCTCCCGAGAGGCTAAAACGCGGCCGCCCCTGGCGCCGCGCTCCCTGCTTCGAGGCGCTTTGTCCCGGGCATCCGCGGATCCAGCCCGCCCGCAAGGGGCGTGGGCGCGGCTTGCAGCCCGGCCCCGATCGGCTGTCAGGCGAAGTCTCCGCGGGGACAGGGCTCTCCTCTCCCTCTTCTCAGCTGCCTCCGGCACGTGGCAGTCTTAGAATGTCGAGGCACAGACAGAAATTAAATTGGTTCCTCTCGGTATTACTAACTACTCAGAGGGAGGTTTTCCAGTAGAGAAGTATGCATCCTGAAAATGCTCCTGCTCTCGTCACAGACAGTGCCACCAACTTTGGTGTATCATGCGCAGTAATATAATTTTTTTTTCTCTCTAAAGTTATTTATTTGTGTAGTTCTGATGAACCTAGTAAAAGTCAAATTAAAAAATAATTTTAAATTTTAATTTAAAAAGTCTATATCCTGTATTCAAATTTTGCCTATTTGTACAATGAATTAAAATACTTCATTTTTAATTTCTTACTTACTTTCATTACTTAAAATATTTCTATTCTTTTATGATAGCTCTATCTCACTTCTACAAGGGCACAGCTCCCTCCTCTTTCTTTTGAGGTGAAGGTCTAATTACTTTTTGACAGGGTTTTTCTTTTTATTTTACTTTGGTTGGCTAGTTGTGTTATTTTGGGACAATAGATTTGAAAAAAAGACCTTTGAAAACTGCCAGTTGCTAGTGTAGAAAATACTATGGAATCATTTTGTTCAGTTGAATAAAATCCTTGATTAGAGATTAAAATGTTAATTCTCCCTTGTGAAAGGGAGCTAAATTTCTGATATCTCATGAAGAAGCTGATGAAGGTTTTCTGACATTTCAGAGTTAATTGTGCCTTAAAACCCTACATGCTTCACTGCAAGASCAATATGAATTKAAACTTATCAGTTTGACTGAAATTTTGTAAGAACAACAGCAGTGGTGCTCTGTAAATATGGCACTTCATTTAAAAGGATAATTGAATTTGACAGAAATACCAAGCCAATTAATATATTATACATGGCAGTACTCTGCAGAAAAGAAAAGAAGAAAAGAAAACAATGAAGCTTTTAAAATTTTAATTTTAAGTTTTTAAACAGGCATTTTAAATATTTGTTTAAATTAAGTTTCCCCTTTGGAAAATACACTCGCTAGAGTTCCTTTTTTTGTGTGGAACTGATTTCACTTCATTTAAACATGTCAATTGAGGTGAAATCACTCAGATACTCTACAATCAAAGTTTAACCTTGAGCTCCACACATAAGGACTCTGCCTTGCTGTGAGGTTTTCGTGTCTGTGTGCGTGCATGTCTTTCTTCATTTTTTGAGAGAAAATACAAAGTATGTTAACCAAAAAGAAAAGCCCATTTTATTAATTATGAGTTTCTGGTTTGAGAGAGGTTGTTCTTACAATAGTCAGCCAATGTACAGAACAAAGGAGCACGTCTGGATTACAAATACCCGAAAGTCCTTTCTAATCTAAATTGTTCTATGATTCTGTGACATATTTACAGGCCTTTCATTAAAACTTTATTATACCTCACGGGTACTTAGGTAGAAAAGGTATCACAGACTCCAGATTAATCAAACATCCAACATGAGGTCTCTGCAGAAGGAAAAATTAGGAAAAGACAGAGTAGAGGGCTGTCACAGTTATCTGAGATTCTGAGATCATTGCTTTATGCCTTAGAAGCAGGGAAAAAAGATTCTAGCAATGAAATTTCATGTTTAGTTTTAGGGAGTGTGTTTTATTTCAAGTTCTTTAGAGCAATTGAAAAATGTAAAGGTAATGGAAGTTTTCTAAGAAACTTAGATTTTGTTGCAAACCTRTTGCTGGCTAGTGTATTTCCAGTTAGGCCCTTTGTCTCTGCTGGTAGTGATATTGTAGTGCTTAGCAGTGGCAGCCATCCGTAAGGGGTTGATGATGCTGTATGCTGTCCTGTGGCAAAATATAAATAACTAAGAAGCTAAGGATTAACCAGTTTGGAGAAATGGACTCTAAGAGCAACACCTAATGCCATTCATCAAGACTGGTTCACTGGTAGTCCAGTGTGTCTGATCTCAGAGGAGTGCAATAAAAGCAGCTCAAGACATTTCTTTATATACGTTGTACCATCTAAAAATACTGTCCCCTGGGGTGTATAACAATCTAGTTATCTCCTGAGAGATGCAGTCAAGAAAACAGCATGGGCAAAGGATATCTAACACTGGTGATCTGAACGTGGAAGAGAAGGTGAAAGAAAGCACTGAGCTGAACRTTAGTGTGTTCAACCAGCTGTCTCCATGCTGGCAGCTGGGATCAAAGCAACCTGGCTTAGTCTCTCCAGGTGGAACAATATTAGCTCACACTAGCTGAATGACAGCCAAAGAACAACTTTGCCGAAAGCCTTCTTTGGCAGCTTCCTGAGCCTCTGACATGGCTAGAGGCTATTCTGAAAAAGAGCCTAGAAAGCAAGCCAAGGSCAATGAGATTGAGGGAATGGTACTCACTGGAAGTGTGTGAACAATGAACTGTTGATGTTACCACAATGTTCCTAAGAGGCATACAGGGAATGAAATTTGAAATCTAGAGCTGGAGGCTTAGCAGAACTTCCAAAGTACCAGTCTGT
>JACAXG010000427.1:60584-131427 GCA_018881555.1 Amblyornis subalaris | reverse complement strand
CCTGGGTTTTGGCACCAGGGTTCCACCCTTTTTAGCTAGATGGGATGCTGAACTATATGATGTTGCTCTTGGGTAAAATGCTGGATTATAAGAGCAAATGCATATTTTCATTCCTTTGTTCTCTTCTTTTTCCCTATAGGCTTTTTTCCTCATGTTTTTAAAAAAGCCTAGTACGGTTAATTAAACAACCTAGCAACATGAGAAATTAATTAAAAGGGATAAGAAACAGTCTGGTTTCTAAAAACAAGTGTCTAGAAACAGAAAATAAAAAATGCTTTTGTCAAAATTATAAAGGAATTTTGAGAGTTAATGTTACTGATACATATCCAGGTTTATGTCATCTCTCTCAGGATTCCATCCTTTGCATCATAATGACCAACCTTCCTAGCATTTCTGTTAAACTTTTGTCAGTTCTTATCTTAGACTGAACCTTATCTGCAATCTTTCCTTGTTACTGTTATCTCATGTTTGATATTTCAGTTATTCAAGAGAGATATTTTTATTTCTTACAAGACTTTAGAGGTTTGTAGAGTTGATTTAATACTGAATCTCTTTAAGAGAAATGTTTTAAGATGGCTAATTTAAACCTTCAATTTTTCTTTTTTTTTTTCCTGCTAGTCATGATAGAACAATGCAAGATATTGTTTACAAACTTGTGCCAGGCCTCCAGGAAGGTAAGTTTTCTGCTATAACCTATTTTTACTGAATATTAGATTTAGGCATAGTTCCCTTATATTAATGAAAGGAGGAAGCGAGGAAAATGTTCATGGAGGGATGAAAAATACCATCTCCACATGCTCCAGTTTTAGCACTACTTTTCCTCTATACTTCACTCCTTTTTTAAATTTTAGACTTGTACTAGCAGTATTACTAAAAAAAACTTCAGGAATGAAAATGCTGGTGTTATTTCAGGGAAAAGTAACATTATGTAAAATTAGGTAGCACTGCAACTTTTTCATGTTGGCATTCTATAATTTGCATACATTCTTCTTTAATAAACTGTGTACATATTCATGTCTTTTTTGACAGCTTTGCAGACTTCTCAGAGGTAGAATATTAATGTAGTATAATTGAGTTTCAGTGAATTTTTCTTCTCCTAAGATGTACTTAAATCCTTTGCTGGCTTGTACCTTTCCATTTGTGTTATAATCTACTTTGACAATGAATGTGTAGAACTAAAGGAATGCCTTACAGTAATTGTTCAGTATTATTTTTCAACAGTGTGTTGCTACATTTATTTAAGTAGAATATTTCAATCCATTTAAGCACTCAAGTGAGGACATTCTAAGACATTTATAAGCAATTTAAAGTAAAGATATTTTAAAATTGTTTCTAGGATATTTGAAATCAGAAATATGGATAAATATTCAAAACCAATATATTTTGACAGAAATATCGAAGGGTAAAAACACATAGTATGCTATAGTATTTAAATTTTATTTTATATGTAATAACATAATGGTGTAATAATAGCTCTGCAAATGACTTGGTAGTATTCTGACTCTCAAGAATAAGATTTGGGTTAACTCAATTATGGCAGTGAGAGTAGAGAAGTAACCAAAAGTGCTAATACCACTTCCTGCCCAACAAGCTTCTTTTACAGAACAGAGGAAGGTTTTGGAATACCTTGATAAATATTATGTTAGAACATTATTACTTAACTAATATTTACAATTTTAAACAGCGGAAATGAAAAAGCAGAGGGAATTCTATCACAAACTGGGTATGGAAGTACCAGGGGACATCAAAGGGGAGACATGCTCTGCAAAACAACATCTAGATTCACATCGCAATGGTAAATGGTCTTATGTTTATTCTGTCTTGGGGTGGGGGCGCAGACTGCCATTAAGCTGCTGAAAGGATATGTCAGAGGTAGGTGTCTAGTTAATATATATTATCACTCATTATTGTTGTGTGATATTGTACAAGGCTTGCTTGTGCTTAAATATTGGACCATTGTCTTAGTTTAAGACAACTTTACAGGGTGGAAACTCTGAAATAAGTTGCCTCCCCTTAGTTTTCATCCTCTCCCCTCTACCAATAAGGAGAGAAAAATGCGAAGAGATATAAGTGAAAAAGTAATAGTTTACTAAAAGAAAACAAGAATAACCAAGAGATACAAAGGCAAATGATTCAACCCTAACCCATAAATGCAGATGAGGTCCCCCTAATTGTCCCGGGGAACACAGACAAAAATGGCAGAGTCCCCTCTCTGGGCCACACAGCCAAGGGAGAGAACAAAGGAAACAACATGGCAAATGAGCCTCCACGGTTCCAAAGCTCCCTTCTCCCCCCAAACAACAATAGGAGAAGGGAAAAAACAAAACTTGGAAAAACTATTTTGTCCAGGAGTCAATGCTGCCAAAGCACTAGAAGAAACTTCCCGGCATGGCACGGCAGTGAAAAAGTGGTGGACTGATGGCAGTGGCTGGAAACTTGTGGAGTGGCTCCAACCTCCAGCAACAGGAGGCTACAGGCAGCAATGGACAAGGCCCCCCTTCTTGGCAGGTGGCAGTGGTGAAGGTATTGCAAAATCCTCCAGAGCCTGGAGACAACAAAAGAGAGAGCTACACGTCCGTTCCCTGTTTTTAAAGGGATCCAGCACACCTTCCCCTTCTGTGAACCGGGGTAAAACACAGAGGTTCTGCTTCTGACTCTGGGTCTTAAAGAGACAGTAAACAGACTTGTGCATATTGATGTGTGGAATACACAATTTTGGGTCATGTAGGTCACTTAGGACAACTATATACAAGAACTCACCATCTAAGTCCTGTACTGTTTTGCATCACACTTGTTTATAGAATGTGTTCTTTTAGCTGGCTGTAATGTGTTCCTGGTGAAGATCTTCAGTAGTATCTATGTGGGAACTCTATGATAAGAAAAGCTTACTTTTTATTGCGACCCTAAATTGCATTAACTTCAGAAACTGTTGATGTTAGGTGTAATTTTGTGATAGAAATGCTTTGGTGGTTGTACTTACAATGTATGTGTGTATGTGTATTTATCAAAGGGTAAAAGAATTCTCAAATTTGTGACTGTCAGGAAAGCGTATCAGTTTTACAGAATAGTTAACAAGCCCTGACAAAATTGTAGCAAAGTGTCTTGAACTGATTTTCTGGGAAGCTTTGGATTACTGTCTACATTTCTGCTACCAAGACTACAGCTGCTTTCCAACTTTTTTCCAGGTTAGAAGAGAAGCTGATCATGCTCTGACAAGCCTAATTACTTTAAAAACCAAACCCAAAAAAACCCCCACATTTGCTCTTATAATCTTGACTTTGTTTCAGGATTACCTGTCATCTGATATGTATAATTTAATTATTGTAATGCTCTGCTTTCTTCTGAAAGGTGAAACTAAACCAGATGAAAATTCAAACAAAGAAACTTCTGAAGAAAAACAGGAAGAAGATAATGACTATCATCGAAGTGATGAACAGGTGGGCTTACTTCTGATGTAGGGCATTTATTAGTTTTATTTTGTATTTCCACTTTTATTTTTCTTAGATAAACTTTTTTCCCACCGACAGAGACAAGATACAATGTTCTTCCATGCTTTTGTGTAAACTTGAGCTTCATCTTTTTTATTTAGGTAGCTGTGGAGAAATTTGGTTTTGAGAATTTCATTAAGGTTTGATAGTTATAACTATTTCTGACTTTCCTGAATATTGGCTAAACTCTGTGTTGGCTTTCATCTCAACTAGATTTCAAGTCATTTGGACAGTTTATCTGAGAGTCTACTCCCATGTAACTCTGGTGCATCAGAACTGAATATGTTTCAATAATTAGAATGAAAAGCTTTTTTTACTTAGTATTTAGTGTCAAGTTTCAAACAAAACGTGTTTGAGTCTGAAACTTGCTATTGGAACACAGAAATCACTGCCTTCATGTTTCCCTGCTAACTGTCCAAAGTAAATTAAATTTGGATTCGTTTTCTATTTAATGATAGTGCAATGGTTATATTCAGATGGATTGCACTTGGTATCAGATCATTTAAGTGCGCAGAATAAAACTTATCCTAAAGACCTTAGACTTAAAGAAAATACATGAAGAAAAGAAGAGGGAATTGAAGCACTGTTATAAATGAATGCATAGGCTGAAATTTTAATAGCATAATATTGAATATTTATTAGTAAAACAAAGGCAAACAGCGCTGGGCACTTGGCAAAGCTTGCCAGAGGTGCAGTTTCATTCATTTTACTGTGTCCTTAAGTACTTTCTTAGACTGTTACATATTCATTAAGGTCAAAAGGTAATTTACACTTCACTCGACTCCCCCTTTTCCACCCCTCCACCAGGGTGACGCCGGTCCGGGTATTGTGTGGTTTTGTGTTATTTCAGGAGTTTAGGTATCTGTCTTTTCTTGCTTGATTTGTGATCGATCCTTCCTCTGGGAGTTTTGGTGCGATAACAGTCTTTCCTTGAAATTCTGGTGGGAAAACAAACTCCAGGATGTACACAGTTTATCTTTTGTTGTCTTGAATTGTCTTGTTAGCTCAAAGATATTTATTACCATGTTTTGTTAGCTTAAGGATATTTATTACCATGTATCTATTATAACTATTTTAAAGTTACCATTCACTCTAGTCTTGTTTCTACTTAACTATATTTTATTCTTTCTACATGCTATATTTTACTATTTTTACATAGCACATTATCATTGGTAAATGTTAAATTCATATATGCGAAAGCCAACATTTTTATTCACTTATTTATTACAAGCACAGAGATCAAAAGGCCATTTTTTCCCATACAATCTTTTGAACTTCAAAAATGTGTTTTAACATTTGCATCAGTAAGTTTTAAATTTCAAAATATTATTTTAAAACATGCCTTAAATATTAAACTATGTTACTGGATTCAGAGGTTAGATTAGTGTCTTGTTTTAAGACAATTTAAAGAGGTGGACACTCTAAAATTAGTTACCTCCCCTTAATTCCAACCAATCCCTTTCCACCAATAAGGAATGAATACGAGTAGATACAAGTGAAAAAATATCAGTTTACTAACAAATGGAACAGCAACAGGCAAAAAAAAACCCAGTAAATAACTACTAGATACAAAACTGCTTAATCTCACGAACCCCACAGGAACAGAGAGACCCGAAATGCCAGAAATACTCTTCCCAAGATGGCATCCACCAGAGGTGGCTGCATGGCTTGAAAGAGAAAGGGAAGATTACATCACACTCTTCCCTTCCAAGATGGCGCCCTCCCGGCGACAGCGTAGTCCCAGGAACAAAGGGACAAGATGGCAGCAACCCCTACTGAGAAAGGCAGGAGCCTACAGAGCAGTTCTAGGGCAGATGAAGACATGCTGGCTCGTGTGGGGTCCGCGTTGCCGCTCGCTGCTTCCTCCTGCCGTTCACTGGGCTCTGCCACTGCTGCTGCTGTGCTCTGCACTGTGGCTACGTGGGGGGAGAGGACCAGTCTGTCCGCACCAGCATGGGGTGTCCCGACCCCAGGAACTCATTCGCTTTTTCTTCTCACTACTGGTAGAGTTTGCAAAGTTCACTTTGAAAGTCTCTAATTGTGAAATGCAGTCTTTATGGGTGGCTACCATTGCAAACCCAAAACAACCACCTCTGAAGCGGAGCTCCACGCCCTCAGCCAAAAGCTGCCATGAAAGAGAGAGCATCTGCTTCCATAGTCTTCTCTCCTGGAGCAGAGGATGATCAAATTGGACCAGCTTGCTGGAACAGAGCTGCCCCACTCAGTGACAGGCAGGCACCTGTGGAATTCGCCTCCAGGCAGTTCTTCAAAACCACTAACTGCAGTCTCTCCGAGACAAGGAAAAAACCCCAAAATTAAAAGAGAACCCAAAAAGGGAAAAGCCTCTGCCGAAGCTAAGACCAAGAACCCAGCGAGGCAGAAACCACGCCACAAGAGTACAAGCTGCCAGCTTGAGCAGACTTTAAAAGCGCCTGCGTTACCACACCCCCCCCCCCCCCCCCCCCCCCAGTTTCCTGGCTGCAGGGCCTTAAAGAGACAGTAACAATTTTGGGCACAGATAGATATGGAATACAAAACCATTTTGGGTTACTCACGACAATTAGAAACAGTCATTAAAAAGTGATAATGGTTTTGTCAGGGAGCAGCAAGGGCAGACTGCTGCTCCATATGGGCAAGCAAGCCAGGAGCCAAGAGTGAAAGCAAGGCAGACGGGCACTGACCACCTAAAAGGGATTCAGTCCCACAATACCTGAATAAGGATAGCATAGCAGCTCTGGTGACAGTGAACAGATTCAGCCACAGTCCAGTGATCATCAGGAAAATCTTTAGTAATGAAGCAGGTACAAGGTTAAGCCAGATAGTGAAATCAGTAAGTTGAAATCAGGTCTAGAGATGACAGTAACCAAGGTCATACAGAGTCCAGTGATCACCAAGCCAAGTCCATAGTGATGAAAGAGGTCCAAGATCAAGCCAGGAAGTCTAATCTGTGGGTCAGGTTCTAGGCCAGGCACAGGCATGGCTACAACATAGCTCATGACAGGAGAGAGCTTTCGCAGGAACTCGGAAAAAAAGAGGGTGTATTGCCTTTGGAAAAAGGGGCAGGAAACTCAGGAAGTGTTTAAGGATGTTGTTAGGATATGCAGAAAGAAAATTAGAGAGGCAAAAGCTCAGTTAGGACTTGATCTGGCCACTTCTCCAAAGGATAATAACAAGTGGTTTTTAAAATATATTAATAACAAAAGGATGGCCAAGGAAAACCTCCATTCTTTATTGGATGTGGGAGGAAATATAGTCACCAAAGACGAGGAAAAGGCTGAGGTACTTAATGCCTTCTTTGCCTCAGTCCTCAACAGTAAGACCAGTAATCCTCAGAACAACTGGCCTTGTGAGCTGGTAGACAGGGACAGGAAGCAGAAGGGACCCCCTGCAACCCAGGAGGAAGTAATTAGTGACCTGCTGAGCCACTTAAACGCTCACAATTCTATGAGACTGGATGAGATTCATCCAAGGGTACTGATGGAGCTGGTGGAAGAGCTCGCCAAGCTGCTCTCCATCATTTATCATCAGTCCTGGCTAACAAGGGGAAGTCCCAGATGACTGGAGGTTGGCCAATGTGACATCCATTCACAAGAAGTGCCAGAAGAACTATCTGAGGAAGTACAGGCCTGTCAGGCTGACCTTGGTGCCCAGCAAGATTATAGAGCAGATCATTTTGAGTGCAATCACATGGCACGTACAGGACAACCAAGGGATCAGGCCCAGCCAGCATGGGTTTAGGAAAGGCAGGTCCTGCCTGACCAACCTGATCACCTTTTACGACCAGGTGACCCACCTAGTGGATGAGGGGAAGGCCGTGGATGTTGTATACCTGGACTTCAGCAAAGCCTTTGATACTGTCTCCCATGGCATTCTTCTGGGAAAAGCTGGCAGCCCACGGCTTGGACATGTGCACTCTTTGCTGGGTTAAGAACTGGCTGGATGGCCAGGCCCAGAGAGTGGTGGTGAATGGTGCCACATTCGGTTGATGACCAGTCACTAGTGATGTTCCCCAAGGCTCAGTATTGGGGCCAGTCCTGTTTAAAATCTTTATTGATGATCTGGATGAGGAGATCGAGTGTGTCTTCAGTAAGATGGGTGGGAGTGTTGATCCACTGGAGGGTTGGAAGGCTCTGCAGAGGGATCTGGACAGGCTGAATCGATGGGCCGAGACCACTTTTATGAGATTCATCAAGGCAAAGTCCTGTACTTGGGCCCCACAACTCCATGCAACACTACAGGCTTGGGGAAGAGTGGCTGGAAAGCGGCCCAGCATAGAAGGATCTGGGGCTGCTGGTGGACAGCTGGCTGAACATGAGCCATCAGTGTGCCCAGATGTTCAAGAAAGCCAATGGCATCCTGGCCTGTATCAGAAATAGTGTGGCCAGCAGGACTAGGGAAGTGATTGTCCCCTTGTACTCGGCACTGGTTAGCCAACACCTCGAATACTGTATTGAGTTCTGGATCCATCGCTACAAGAAAGACATTGAGATGCTGGAGTGTGTCCAGAGAAGGGCAACGAAGCCGGGGAAGGGTCTAGAGCACAAGTCCTATGAGGAGTGGCTGAGGGAGCTGGGGTTGTTTAGCCTGGAGAAGAGGAGGCTCAGGCGTGACCTTATCGCTCTCTACAACTACCTGAAAAGAGGTTGTAGCCAGGTGGGGGTCAGTGTCTTCTCCCAGGCAACTAGTGACAGGACAAGAGGACATAGTCTTAAGCTGCACCAGGGGAGCTTTAGGTTGGACATTAGGAAGAATTTCTTCACAGAAAGTGTGATTCAGCATTGGAATGGGCTTCCCAGGGAGGAGGTGGAGTCACCATCCCTGGAGGTGTTTAAGAAAAGACTGGATGTGGCACTTAGTGTCATGGTCTGGTTGACAAGGTGATGTTAGGTCATAGGTTGGACTCAGTGATCTCAGAGGTCTTTTCCAACCTAATTCATTCTGTGATTCATGCAGGGGGACCAACCAAGGAAGGGAGCTTCAGCTTAAATAATGTTGCTAAATGGAGCACTGTGAGCTCACACTGAAAATTCTTCAAGCTTTTTCTCAAACAACTCTTCCTTCATAACAGTTTCATGGTCATACAGCTGCTTATCAAAATTGGCCCTGAGTCCAGACAACCAAACCCCCAGAGGGGAGGCTAATGAACTCAGGGTCCTGACATGGTTTCATATTAGGTATCTCACTTGGGCCTTGACCTAGGCTGCTTCTGAACTAGTTGGAACCTATTCAGTTAGAATGAAGCTCTGGAACAGGGCAGCCCTAATGTTCTGCATTGAACTTTTGCCCAGCTCCCTTTTGAGTTGAATGGTGCTTAACATTAAGCTGACAAAATACTAGACAGGCTTTTTTTAATGGCACTACAGGCATTTCACTTTAAAAAATACTGGTATTCTACATTTTCACCTTTTTGTTGGACTAATAAATGCTGCATGTGAAATGCGTAATGGGAACTGCAGAAAATTCTGTCAACTAGCCCTAACTGTTTGCTTTTTCCTAAAGGTAAGCATCTGCTTGGAATGCAATAGCAGCAAATTACGTGGATTGAAACGAAAATGGATCCGCTGCTCAGCACAAGCAACAGTCTTACATCTAAAGAAGTTCATTGCTAAAAAACTTAACCTTTCTTCTTTTAATGAGGTAATGTTTTAATGTTTAAAAATTTTTTTTTTCAAATGAAAATCTTATGGATTACTTTCAAAACAGTGTCTTTCCTTTCAAACAGACTAAAAAAATGAAGCACACTATTTCTCAATATAAAGGAACAGAAAATGGCTATATAAGTTGAGGAGCTGAGTGCAGAAAAATGGATTTTTCTCCAAATTCACCTCCTCACCTTTTAATTTAAGGAAGCTGTTCATCTTCCCTTTTTTTTCCTCTCCCTCAGCTGCAATGAAGATATAGCTCTTACTGGTTCTTGGTTTTATGGACAGTGCAGCTGTGTGTTATTCCATGACCAATTTTAAAACCTACCAAAAAGCTTGGTTATATGGTTTCCACCTGTCTTAAAACTGACTGCAATGTGTTTTGTTTGGTGGCCATAAATGAAAGGATACACTGCCCTAGCAGAGGGAATGATAGAATTATAGAATGGTTTGGGTTGGAAGGGACCTAAAAGTTCATCTACTTCCAAACCCCCTGCCATGGACAGGGATGCCTTCCACTAGACCTGGTTACTCCAAGCCCTGTCCAACTTGGCCTTGAACACTTCCAGGGATGGGGCACCCACGACTTCTCTGGGCAACCTGTTCCAGTGCCTCACCACCCTCACAGTAAAGAATTTCTTCCTAATACCTAATCTAAATCTACCTTCCTTCGGTTTGAAGCCATTACCCCTTGTCCTATCACTACATGCCCTTGTAAAAAGTCCGTCTCCAGCTTTCTTGTAAGCCCCCTTTAGGTATTGGAAGGCTTCAGTAGGGTCTCCCCAGAGCCTTCTTTTCTCCAGGCTTAACAGAATCCCAGAATAAGCTGAGGTGGAAGGGACCTGCAAGGATCATGCAGTCCAACTCCCGGCCCTGCATAGGACCATCCCCAAGAGTCACACTATGTGCCCAAGAGTATTGTCCAAATGCTTCTTGAACTATGTCAGGCTTGGTGCTGTGACCACTTCTCTGGGAAGGCTGTTCCAGTGCTCAACCACCCTCTGGGTGAAAAACCTTTTTCTAATATCCAACCTAAACCTCTCTTGACACAGCTTCAGGCCATTCCCTCAGGTCCTGTCACTGGTCACCACATAGAAGAGATCAGTGTCTGCCCCTCCTCTTTCCCTGACAAGGAAGTTGTAGACTGTGATGAGGTCCCCCCTCAGTCTCCTCCAGGCTGAACAGACCAAGTGACCTTAGCCACTCCTCATACGGCTTCCCCTCAAGGCCCTTCACCAACTTTGTTGCCCTTCTTGGGATGCTCTTTAATCGTTTCTTATATTGCAATGACCAAAACTGCACACAATATTCAAGGTCAACTCCAGCTCTCTCAGCCTGTCTTTATAGAAGAGATGCTTCAGCCCACTGATCATCTTCTTGGCCCTCCTCTGGACTTGCTCCAACAGGTCAATGTCTTTCTTGTGTTGGGGGCCCCAGAGCTGGATGCAGTATTCAAGGTGGGGCCTCACAAGAGTAGAGGGGGAGAATCACCTCCTTTGACCTGCTGGCCATGCTTCTTTTCATGCATCCCCGGATATGATTGGCTTTCTGGGCTACAAGCATGCATTGCTAGGTCATGTCAAGCTTCTCATCCAACACCCCAATCCTGTATTGATGCTTGGGATTGCTTCAACTTGCACGCAGGACCTTGCACATAGCCCTGTTGAACTCCATGAGGTTTGCATAGGCCCACGTCTCAAGCATGTCAAGGTCCCTCTGGATGGCATCCCATCCCTCCAGCATTGACAGCATCACACAACTTGGTGTCGTTGGCAAACTTGCTGAGGGTTCACTCGATCCCACTCTCCATGTAACTGACAAGGATGTTAAACAGTGTCGGTCCCAATACCGACTCCTGAGGAATGCCACTCGTCACTGGTCTCCACATGGACATCGAGCTGCTGATCACAGTTCTTTGAGTGTGACCATCTAGCCAATTCCTTATCCACCAAGTGGTCCACCCATTAAATCCATGCTTCTCAATTTTAGAGACAAGGATGTTGTGTGGGACCCTGTAAAATGTTTTGCACAAGTCCAAATAGATTACATCAATTGCTTTTCAGTTATCCACCAACACTGTAACTCCATCATAGAAGGCCACCAAATTTGTCAGATGTGATTTGCCCTTAGTGAAGCCATGTAGGCTGTTGACACTCAATTCCTTATTTTCCAAGTGCCTTAGCATAGTTTCCAGGAGAATCTGCCCCACCATCTTGCCAGGCACCAAGGTAAGACTGACTGTCCTATAGTTCCTCATGTCTTTTTTTTTTCCCTTTTTAAAAAATGAGGGTAATGCTTCCCCTTTACCAGTCAGTGGGAATTTCACTGGACTACCACAACTTCTCAAATATGATGGATAGTGGCTTAGCCACTTCCTCTGCCAGTTCCCTCAGGACCCATGAATGCATCTCTTAAGGTGCCATGGAATTTTTCACCTTTGGATTCCTTAACTGGTGTCAAACCTGATCTCCTACAGTGGGCAGTTCTTCACTCTCCCAGTCCCTTCCTATGCCTTCTATGATTTGGGTGGTGTGATGGGAGCACTTGCCAGTGAAGGCTGAGGCAAAAGTCAAAAGTACCTCAACCTTCTCCATATCCTGGGTAACCAGGTCTCCTGTTCCCTTCCAGAGAGGGCCCACATTTTCCCTAGTGTTCCTTTTATCACCTATGTACCTATAGAAGCTTTTCTTGTTGCCCTTCATGACCCTAGACAGATTTAATTCTATCAGGGCTTTAGCTTTCCTAACCTGATCCCTGGCTGCACAGACAACCCCTCTGTATTTCTCCCAGGCTATCTGTTCTTGCTTCCACCCTCTAGGAGTTTGTCCAGGAGCTCCCTATTCATCCACACAGGCCTTCTGGCATTCTTGTCTGACTTCCTCTTTGTTGGCATGCACCACTCCTGAGCTTGGAGGAGGTGATCCTTGAATAGTAACCAGCTTTCTTGGGCCCCTCTTCTGTCCAGGGATTTATCCCATGGTACTCTACCAAGCAGATACCTGAAGAGGTCAAAGTCTACTCTCCTGAAGTCCCAGGTAGAGACCTTGCTGTGTGCCCTCCTTGCTGACCTAAAGATCCTCAACTCCACCATTTCACAGTCACTGCAGCCAAGGCTGCCCTTGAGCTTCACATTCCCCACCAGCCCCTCCTTGTTGGAGAGAACGAGGTCCATGATAGTGCCTCTCCTCATTTGCTCCCTGTCATGGTTTAACCCCAGCCAGCCACCAAGCCTCATGTAGCTGCTTGCTCACTCCCCCACCAGCAGGATCAGGGAGAGAATTGGAAGGGTAAAAGCTGGAAACTTGTGGGTTGAGATAAAGACAGTTTAATAGGGAAAGCAAAAGCGGCACACACAAGCAAAGGAAAACAAGGAATTAATTCACTGCTTCCCATGGGCAGGCAGGGGTTCAGCCATCTCCAGGAGAGCAGGGCCCCATCATGCATAACAGTGCACTCCCAGCCCCTTTGCCAGCATGGCAGTATGAAAAGCAGGAAAAGCCTTGGCTCTGTGTAAGCCCTGCTTAGCAATAACAAAAACATCTCTTTATTATCAACCCTGTGTTCAGCACAAATCCAAAACACAGCGCAATACCAGCCACTGTGAAGAAAATTAACTCTACCCCAGCCAAAATCAGTACACTCCTCTATCACTTGGAGAAGGAAGTCATCATCAATGCATTTTAGGAATGTCCTGAATTTCCTGTGCCCTGCTGTGTTGTCCCTCCAACAGATATCAGGGTGGTTGAAGTCCCCCATGAGGACCAGGGCTTGTGAAGGTGAGGCTGCTCCTATCTGTCTATCAAGGCCCTCATCCTCTTGTTCTTCCTGGTCTGGCAGGCTGTAGCAGACCTCCACTGTAATGTCACCTGTCCTTGCCCTCCCTTTAATCCTGACACAAGCTCTCAGTCAGTTCCTCATCCATCCCCAGGTAGAGCTTTATGCACTCCAGCTGGTCATTGAAAAGAGGGCAAAACTCTTTCCTCGTCTCCCCTGCCTGTCATACAATCATTTAGATTGGAAAACACCTCTAAGATCATCTAGTCCAAGCACTAACCTAACATTGCCAAGTCCTCCACTAAACCATGTCCCTAAGTACACATCTACAGGTCTTTTAAATACTTCCAGGATTGGTAACTCAACCACTTCCCTGGGTAGCCTGTTCCAATGCCTGACCACACTTTTGGTGAAGAAATTTTTCCAAATATTCAATCTAAACCTCTCCTGGTGCAACTTGAGGCCGGTTCCTCTTATCTGATTGCTTGTTACCTGGGAGAATAGATCGACCCCCACCATGCTAAAACCTCCTTTTAGGTAATTTTAGACAGCAATAAGGTCTCCCCTGAGTCTCCTTTTTTCCAGGCTAAACAACCCTAGTCCCCTCAGCTGCTCCTCATATGACTTGTGCTCTAGTCCTTTCATAAACTATGTTGCCCTTCTTTGTACTTGCTGCAGCACCTCAATGTCTTTCTTGTAGTGAGGGGCCCAGAACTCAATACAGTATTTGAGGTGTGGCCTAACCAGTGCCAAGTACAGGGGGACAATCACTTCCCTAGTCCTGCTGGCCACACTATTTCTGATACAGGCCAGGATGCCATTGGCTTTCTTGAACATCTGGGCACACTGATGGCTCATGTTCAGCCAGCTGTCCACCAGCAGCCCCAGATCTTTCTATGCTGGGCCACTTTCCAGCCACTCTTCCCTAAGCCTGTAGTGTTGCATAGAGTTCACAGAATCAAGTAGGTTGGAAAAAACCTTGGAGATCATCAAGTTCAACCTATGACCTAACACCACCTTGTCAACTAGATTATGGCACTAAGTGCCACATCCAGTCTTTTCTTAAACACCTCCAGGGACGGTGACTCCACCACCTCCCTGGGCAGCCCATTCCAATGCCCAGTCACTCTTTCTGTAAAGAGCTTCTTCCTTATGTCCAGCCTAAGCTTCCCCTGGCGCAGCTTAAGACTGTGTCCTCTTGTCCTGTCGCTGGTTGCCTGGGAGAAGAGACTGACCCCCACCTGGCTACAACCTCCTTTCAGGGAGTTGTAGAGAGTGATAAGGTCACGCCTGAGCCTCCTCTTCTCCAGGCTAAACACCCCCAGCTTCCTCAGCCACTCCTCATAGGACTTGTATTCTAGACCCTTCCCCGGCTTTGTTGCCCTTCTCTGGACACACTCCAGCATCTCAACATCCTTCCTAAATAGGGAGGTGTGGAGGGCTGTGAGCCCTCAAGACCAGAGCTTGTAGCACTGCCTTGGAGAAGCCAGGTATAGCAACTCACCTCTGGGTTATGGTGAGTTCCCAACATGCCTTGTTCCTTCATGGTAATAGCCTGTGCCCTGTTGGCTAACTGGTTTCCATCCCACCCCCTGTTTTCCCCATATAAACCCCTGCTTCTACCTCTGACACCAGGGAGTTTTTGTTCCTGGCYTCCCCTTTGCAGGGTGGTTGGACATTAAAGCTACCTTTGTGGAACAGCCATATGAAGGCTCCTGTCTCTCTTTCCCTGAGTCTGCCTGGGGTGATTTCACAAGAGCTGAATCTGAATCACAAGAGTTGAAATCACTTGTAGCTAAGATTTGCTACACTTGCTGAAGTCACCTGTCGCCTGGGAGGACTTGCCAAGTGCCCCTGGAAGAGCTGTTCTCTGAGAGATGCTTTCTAGGAAGGTCGCAGGCATACCAGAGCTGGATATCACCAGCCGGACTCCCCCCTCCTGTGACAGGGGGGCCCAGAAGTGGACACAGTAGTCAAGGTGCGGCCTAACCAGTGCCGAGTACAGGGGAACAATCACTTCCCTGGTCCTGCTGGCCACACTATTCCTGATCCAGGCCAGGTGCCATTGGCCTTCTCGGCCACCTGGGCCCAATGCTGGCTCATGTTCAGTCTGCCGTCAATCGGTACCCCCAGGTCCCTTTCTGCCTGACCACTGTCTGGCCAGACTGTCCCCAACTTGTAGTGCTGCAGGGAGTTGTTGTGACCAAAGTGCAGGACCCAGCACTTGGTCTTGTTAAACCTCATGTTGTTGGATTCGGTCCATCGATCTAGCCTGTCCAGATCCCTCTGCAGAGCCCTCCTACCCTCCAGCAGATCAACTTGATATCATCTGCAAACTTGCTGAGGGTGCACTTGATCCCCTCATTCAGATTGTTGATAAAGATATTGAAAAGAACTGGCCTCCATACTGAGCCATGGGGAACACCACTTGTGACTGACCACCAACTGGATTCAACTCTATTCACCACCATTCTTTGGTCCTGGCAATCCAGCCAGTTTTTTACCCACTAAAGTGTACACCTGCCCAAGCCATGAGCAGGCAGTTTCTCCAGGAGAATGCTGTGGGAAATGGTGTCAAAGGCTTTATAAAGTCCAGGTAGACAACATCCACAGCCTTTCCCTCATCCACTAAGTGGGTCATCTTGTAATAAAAGGAGATCAGGTTAGTCAAGCAGGACCTGCTTGACATAAACCCATGCTGGCTGGGCCTGCCTACTTGGTTGTCCTGTTTGTGCTGCATGATGGTGGAAAAGGATCTGGGGGTGTATATTTGGTCTGACTGAGGTAGAGTTAATTTTTTTTTCCTAGCAGCCCTCACAGTGCAGTGCTTTGCATTGGGAGCTGGAAGACTGTTGATAACACACGAGTGTTTTGGCTACTGCTGAGCAGCGCTGTCCCTCTAACATTCCTTCCCCCATCAAAGGGCTGGGAGTGGGCAAGATCTTGGGAGGGGACACAACCAGGCCAGCTGACCCAAATTAACCAAAGGGATATTCCATACCATATGATGTCAGCTCAGATATAAAAGCTAAGGGAAGGAGGAGGAATGGAGGGCATTTGTTATTCTTTAATGTTTGTAACCACTACGCATGCTGAGGCCTTGCTTCCCGGAAAGTGCCCAAACATCGCTCACTGATGAGAAGTAGAGATTAATTTTTCTCTTTGCTAATGCACACACAGACTTTCACTTGTTTCTTTATTTTGCTTTAATAAAACTGCCTTATCTCAACCCACTGGTTGTTTTCCATCTTATTCTCTCCCCTGTCCCACTGGGAAAGGGAGTGATAGAGCAGCTTAGTGGGCACCTGGCACCCAGCCAAGGTCAAACCACTACAGTCCTTTTGGTGTGCCAAACGTGGGGCGAGATAAAGACAGTTTTATTTATATATATTGCATGCTACAGTAAATTGTAAATAGTAGTTATCAAGTAGCAAGCTCATGCGGCACACAGCATTTGTCAGCTACACTGCTTATCTCTTTATTTTGGTGAGTTTCGGAACATGTTAAGACAAACAATGACAATGACTGAATACAACTCCTCGCTGCCCAGGGTGGATTTGAATGTGGATGATTTTATACTGCAGACTTCCACAGTCATTGCTCATCCTTATGTAAGCTGTTTGATACTGTTAATAATATTAGCTAATACTGTTGTTACACTATGGAATTAATGGAATCTGTTGTTGTCCTAGTGTAAGAGAAAACCACTTTTACGTGAGGAGATATTAAAACCTGCCCTGAGACATCTGGTTCCTGGGTGGCAAGGTGCATGGAGGGATTTGGGCAGGTTCTCAGGGCAGTCCCCAGCATCTCGACCAAAATGTTGTGGTTTGACGCTGGCCAGATGCCAGGCACCCACAAAAGCCTCTCACTCACTCCCCTCCACAGCTGGACAGAGGAGAGAAAATTTAATGAAGGGTTCATGAGTTGAGATAAGGACCAGGAGAAAACACTCATCAATTACCATCAAGGGCAAAACAAGGCTCAACTTAGACATATAAAGTAAATTTATTGCTAACAAGATCAGAACAGGATAATAAGAAGCAAAATAAGCCCTTAAAAACACCTTTCCGGCCCCCAACCCCTCCCTCCTTCCCACCGACAGCGCAGGGAGCCAGGGAGTGGGGGTTTTGGTCAGTTTATCACCCGTGGTTTCTTTCGCTGCTCAGGGAGAGGACTCGTTCCCCTGTTGCACCGTGGGGTCCCTCCCATGGGAGAGAGTTCTCCACGAACTTCTCTGACGTAGCTCCATCTCATGAGCAGCAATCGTCCCAAAATTGCTGCAACGTGAGTCTCTCCCACAGACAACAGTCCTCCCAAAACTGCTGTGGCGTGGGTCACTCTTCCATGGGGTGCAGTCCTCCAAGGACAGGCTGCTCCAGCCTGGGAGCAGGGCCCCTCTCTCCACGGGTCTCCCACAGGATCACAGCCTCCTCTAGGCATCCATCCGCTCCAGCGTTGGCTTCTCCCCCACAGGCTGCAGGTGGATCTCTGCATCCCCCATGGACCTCCATGGGATGCAGGGGGACAGCCTGCTTCACCATGGTCTTCACCGTGGGCTGCAGGAGAATCTTGACTCCGGTGCCTGGAGCACCTCCTCCCCCTCCTTCTTCACTGACCTTGGTGTCTGCATGTTGATTCTCCTCTCACATATTCTCACCCCGCTCTTCTCTGGCTGGAAAAATACAACTGCGTGCCCCAACTTTGTTGTGATTTCTTCTTAAATATCACACAGGCATTACCACCATCTCTAGTTGGCCCAGCCTTGGCCAGCAGCATGTCCATCCTCAGAGCCATCAGGGATTGGCTCTGACGGACATGGTGGAAGCTTCCAGCAGCTTCTCACAGAAGCCACCTCTGTGGCCCCCCCAATACCAAAAACCAGGCCATGCAAAGCCAACAGAGGGTGTTGGTTGACAGTTGTCTGAACATGAGCCAGCAGTTTTCCTAGTTGTTCAAGAATGCCAATGGCATCCTGGCTTGTATCAGAAATAGTATGGCCAGCAGGACTAGGGAAGTGATTGTCTCCCAGTACTCAGCACTGGTAAGGCCACCAGCTCCCTCAGTCCCTTTGGGTGGATCCCATCCAGCCCCATAGACTTGTGTGTGTCTAAGTGATGTAGCAGGTCACTGACCCTTTCCTCCTGCATTATGGGGGCTTCATTCTTCTACTCACCCCTGTCTTCCAGCTCAGGGGGCTGAGTACCCAAAGAGCAAGTGGTCTTACTCTTAAAGATTGAGGCAAAGAAGACATTAAGTACCTCAGCCTTTTCCTTATTCTTTATCACTATGTTTTCCCCTGCATCCTGTAAAGGATGGAGATTCTCCTTAGCCCTCCTTTTGTTTTTAATGTATTTATAGATGCATTTTTATTGTCTTTCAGTGGCCAAATTAAGTTCTATTCGGGCTTTGGCCCTTCCAACATTTTCCCTGAATAACCTCATGACATCATTGTAGTCCTCCTGAGTTTACTCTTCCTTCCGCCACAGTTCATGAACTCTTCTTTTTTTTCCTGAGTTCCAGCCAAAGCTCTCTGTTCAGCCAGGCTGGTCTTTTTTCCCAATGGCTTGTCTTACAGCACATGGGTATGGCCTGCTCCCACATATTTAACATTTCCTTCTTCAAGAATGTCCAGTCTTCCTTGACTCCTTTTCCCTTCAGGACTGCCTCCCAAAGGACTCTGTCAACCAGTGTCCTAAACAGGTTGAAGTCTGCCCTCTGTGATTCCAAGGCAGCAGTTCTACTGAGCCCCCTCCTTTTTTCTCCAAGAAGAGAAAATTTCATCATCGTTGTGCCCAAGACAGCCTCCAACCGTCACATCACCCAGCAGTCCTTCTCTGTTCACAAACAACAGTTCCTTCCTAAATAGCCTGTATCCTTCCATTTCAATCCTCCAGACATAAGAGTCATCCCACAACATCTCTGTAATGCCAATAAGATCAGAGCCCTGCAGGCATGTGCATGCCTCTAACTCCTCTTGTTTAATCCACATGCTATGTGCATTTGCATAGAGGCATTTAAGTTGGGACCCTGATGATGCTGACTTTCTGTCTGCAGTGGCTGGAATTCCTTTGGGCTGCCTTTCAGGTGCTCAGAATTGATTATAACACTTGGACACTACTGAAATACTGATTTAGTTGAAAACACCACATATACTTTATTCTGCTTCTCTACTCTGAGTTAAACTCAGCATCGTGTAGTACCAGCTGATGCTACCTTCTCTGCACGGGATACATAATTGGACTGTTTGTGGGAAGAAATGGTGGAGGGCAAGGAAAGAATGAGGCGTTTCTATCTGCAAGTTCTGTCATGTCAGATTCTAAAAGTAGAACACATAAAGGCAGGCATGTGAAAACACAGCCTCTCTTCCCTCTTTGTTGGTATTAGTCAGAGTCCCCCTCCATCCAGTCTGGCTCTCAAACTGCCACCTTTGAATCTTGAAAACTTCCAAGGACGGTGATGCCATAACTTCTTTGGGCACCTTGTTCTAGTGCTCAATTATCCTTGTAAAGACTTTTTCTCTTCATATCCATTCAGAAAATCCACTATTTCCACTGATGACCATTGTCTCTCATTCTCCCACCATGCATCTCAGTAAAGAGCCTAGCTCTATTGCGGGAGCTCAGGACTTCTGAACAACAAATCAGTATGATTTCGCAGAAGACCCTTTATTGTTTACATAACACTCTACTTATACATTTTAAAACTGCTATACACGCGATCACGCATTACTTGATTGGTCCCTCTATCTTGTCCATGCGCTCTGCATGCACATTTCAGAAAATATAATTGGTTCTAGTCCAGTGCGGCACAGTCTTTCTTTATCTATTTCCTGCTGTCTTGGTATTCTGTTCTTCAGCTTTTTCTTTCCCAATTTAGCACAGTTTACATTTCAGTAACCTTGATGAATTTCTGAGGGCTCTGATAAGAATAACTAAAGATGGTTTGGCTGGGGCACACTATCAGGGTTCAAATACATTACAACAATTCCCCCTTTTTCTTCTTGCACCAGCCAAACCCTTTCTACTGTTTTCCACCAAGCAGATCGCCAATTTCATCATATATGGAATAACACAAAGCAATACAATAATGGCTAATAGTATTTATGAAGCTCCCTTCACAATTCTTACACCTGTGCCCATGTGCCAATAACAAAAATCTATAGCAGTTCTATTCTGCAACGTCCTGTGTCTAATACTATCTACATCTGTGAATATCTTATTTAACTGTTTAACTGTCCAGCATCTCAACTTATTAAGCGTAACCAGAGTTGGAGCAGCAGCAACACCTAAGGTAAAAAAAAACCAAAAAAAACCCCAATGTTTGTTTATCAGTAATATTAGGGATCGGAGTGTCCTTCTCAAGCCAGGGGCGAACCCATTTTGCTGGTATCCATCGGGGTCCTTTATCTGTAATGACACAAGCATAACCCCTTCCCCCCATTAATAACTCCACAGGTCCTTCCCATGACCCTGACATAGGATTTTTAAAATGAACTTTTGCTCGGTAATGTATCAATTCAGAATCTTGCTGCAAACCTGAGTAATGTGTTAATGCTGGTGGGTCACTGCAAGTACCTACTAGCCGTAGATGATTCATAACATAAACTGCTTTCAGTACTCTGTCCTGCGGGCTCAGCCCATCCTCCCTCATTTTTTGTTTATCAAGCAGCCCTTTCAGTACCTGATGTGTTCTTTCACTTATGGCTTGTCTGGTAGAGTTATCTGGAATGCCCGTGCTATGCCTCACTCCCTAAAGAGCCAAGAAATCTTGGGTTTGTTGGGCTATATAACCTGACCCATTATCTGTCTTGATTTCCTGAGGCAAGCCCATTACGGCAAAACAGCCTCGCCAGTGTCGAATGACAAAATGAGATCCTTCGCTTGTCATAGGAGTGGCCCAAACCATGGCAGAAAAAGTATCTATGGTTACATGAAGGCGTTTGAAGCGACCAAAAGGGGCATAGATAGTCACATCAGTTTGCCATAATTGCAGAGGCCCTAGGCCGCGAGGATTAACCCCAGGACCCAATCCACCTATCATACCCTGACATTGTGGACAAGTTGAGATGATTCCTTGAGCATTCTGCAGCGATATTCCAAATTGTGTAAAACCTTTGCACTTTGGTGAAAAAACTCGTGAGCCCTTCTGGCTTGGCCAAACTTATCAATATTGGGGGAAGCAGAGGCCCAAAGTGGTGCCACCAATTGGTCAGCCTTCTCGTTTCCCAAGGCCAGACTTTCCATTAATCCAGAGTGACTCCGTATATGAGTGATAAAATAATCCTGCTTGTGAGAATTAAGTAACTGCCATAGCTGCACAAAGAGTTGCCACAACCGCTGGCTTTGAGTTTCTTTCAGTAATGATTGTTCCATGCGCTCAACAACACCTACTACGTAAAGAGAATCAGAAACGATGTTAACAGGATCATTTGGCCATTTTTCAAATACCCGGATAACAGCACGCAACTCAAGAACCTGCAAAGAGTCTCCTGGTTCCTCAAGGATTTCACTGAGCTATTTGCCTTTGTCCTGCCAAGTCAAACCTGCTTTAGAAGTCTTTCAACTGGCATCAGTGAAAACCGTGAGGGTTTCTACAGGTTGCTTTGATAACCAAGGTAGTTCTTCGACCTCTTGATGTAAAGAAAAGAATTTATGAGGGGGAAAATGATACTAATGAGACCTGGAAAATTCAACAATGCCCATTGCATGATGTCTGAGATCATGATACATTATCCATATATATACTTAGCTATTCATGTTATTGATAAACCATCAGGACACTCAATTATATACCAAATAAAAAACACCATTAAAGAGTCTTTAGAATTGTCCCCTCTTTCTGAAGAAGGCTTTTCTATACACTAAATTTTCATCTAGTATCAGAGTATAGGAAACAGAATCCACAAGGTGCTTTAACTGATGAGACCTCAAGTGCTGGTTTTTTTGTGGGTTTTTTTTTTCTTTTCTTTCTTCTTTTTTTTTTCTTTTTCTTTTTTTTTTCTTTTTTAAAAACCTTTTTACATAGTAAACAGTTCATGGGGGCCACACACAAATACTACGACAGACAAGCTGTTATATTAAGTCTGTTGACTGACTCGGTGAGTCAGGCGGCGAGGGGGGTACCGGGGGATATACGCGCCCTCCTAATGCTGTTGTTAACTCTTCAGGGGATACCGCGGGACATCCCGTAGGTAATCCTGGTGGCTGTGGGGGGGACAGCTCATCCACTTCCATTTTCTCTGGTTCTGCTGCGGGCTGCGGAGCCTGTAACTCCATCGCTGGGGGTGCAGAAGGTAGGGATGGTATAACTGGGTCTACTCTCCCAAAGAATTCTCGTGCATACGTCGGAAAGGCAGCCGCAGGACCGCCTGGCTCTAGACAGGCCGCTGCCTCTGCCGCAGCTGTTTTTTCTGCTTCTATTTGCCTTAGCACCGTTATTATTAATTTCCATACTGTGCTAAGTCCCTTAGTTTCTTTTAATCCATTGCTTATGGCATTCCAGAGAGCGATTCCCAGCCTTTCCCCACTCAAGGGTGTTGACAACACTCCCGAGGGTGGCAAAAAATCCTCTCTCTCGACCCCATCTTAACAGTCTTTTCAAGACCTCCGGGTCATAATTAATTTCTCTCTCGGAGAGAACACGCTGGAGGACCCTGAACGTGGCCTGTTCTTCTTTTGACAGTCCCTTTCCCATCTTCCAGCCCCCAGTCGCTCACCTCTTCGGGTGTACCCGCTGCAGCGTACGCTTTCCAGAGCTCTTTTCCCAGGAGCTTTCTTCTGCCCCCAGACTCCAATGGAGCCGTCCTCCGACTCCCCCGCCGCGGTCCTGCCGCAGCAGGCTCCAACCGGGGCCTCCCACCTTTTCACTCCACAGAACCCCCTTCAGAATCCAAAGGGTCCGATCTGCTTCATTATCGCAGCGTGTATCACGTCACGGGGTCACCAGCATGCGGGAGCTCAGGACTTCTGAACAACAAATCAGTATGATTTCGCAGAAGACCCTTTATTGTTTGCATAACACTCTATTTATATATTTTACAACTGCTGTATACGCGATCACGCATTACTTGATTGGTCCCTCTATCTTGTCCATGCGCTCTGCATGCACTTTTCAGAAAATATAATTGGTTCTAGTCCAGTGCGGCACAGTCTTTATCTATTTCCTGCTGTCTTGGTATTCTGTTCTTCAGCTTTTTCTTTCCCAATTTAGCGCAGTTTACATTTCAGTAACCTTGATGAATTTCTGAGGGCTCTGATAAGAATAACTAAAGATGGTTTGGCTGGGGCACACTATCAGGGTTCAAATACATTACAACACTCTATCTTCTCTGTAGGGTTCTTTTAAGTGTTGGAAGGCTGTAACTATGTGCCCCTTAGGCCTTCTCTTCTCAAACATAAATAGGCCCAGTTCCCTCAACCTCTCCTTATAGGGCCTATGTTCAAGCATCCTGAACCATCTTGGTGACCCTCCACTGAACTTGCTCAAGTTTATCAACATTTTTCTTCTACTGGAGGGGCCAAAACTGGATGCAGCATTCCAGATGTGGTCCAACGAGTGCTGAGTAAAGGGGAATAATCACTTAAAATCATAGAATCATAAAACGGGAGGTTGAAAGGTAAGGGACCTTCAAAGATCATCTAGTCCAAGCCCCTTGCCATGGGCAGGGACACCTTCCACTAGACCAGGTTGCTCAAAGCCCCATCCGACCTGACCTTGAATATTTCCAAGGATAGGACATCCATACCTTCTCTGGACAGTCTGTTCCAGTGTCTCACCACCCTCATCTTAAAGAATTTCTTGCTTATATCCAATCAAAATCTACCCTCTTTCAGTTTAAAACCTGTCTCTTGCCCTGTCACTACAGGCCCGGGTAAAAAGTCTATCTCCATCTTTCTTATAAGCTCCCTTTATAGGAGGTCACAATAATGTGTCCCTGGAACCTTCTCTTGCCAGGCTGAACAACTTTAACTCTTTCAGCCTTTCTTTAGACTAAAGGTGTTGAGCCCTCTGATCATTTACATTGCTCTCCTCTGGACCTACTCTAACAGGTCCATGTCTTTCTTGTCCTGGGGTCCCCAGAGCTGAATGCAGTACTCCAGGTGGGGTCTCAAGAGACTGGAGTAGACTGGCAGAATCCCCTCCCTTGACCTGCTGGTCACATTTCTTTTCATGCAGCCCAGGATATGATTGGCTTTCTGTTCTGCAAGTGTGCATTGCCAGCTCGTCCAATTTTTCATCCACCACTATCCCTAACTCCTTCTCTGCAGGGCTGCTCTCAATACATTCATCACCCAGCATGTATTGATACTGGGGATTGCCCTGACTGAGATGCAGGACCATGCACTTGGCCTTGTTGAAGTTCATAAGATTTACAGGGGTCCACTCCTTAAGCCTGTCGAGGTCCCTCTGGATGTCATCCTTCCCCTCTAGTGAATGAACTGCACCACACAGCTTGTTGCTGTCTGCAAGCTTGCTGATGGTGCACTCAATCTCACTGTCTGTCATTGATGAAGATACAGTATTGGTAGTTAAATAGCATTGGTCCTAGTACAGACCATTGAGGGACATCACTTCTCACTGGTTTCCACTTGAACATTGTTCCATTGACTTCCTTCTGTTTACTGGCTGTGCTTTTGTTGGTACACCCCAGTATCCTGCTAGGCTTTATCACTGCCAGAGCACATTGCTGACTCAACTTGCTTTCCACCAGCACCCCCAGGTTCTTTTCAGTAGAGATGCTACCCAACTTGTAATGTCTCATGACTTTGCTGTTATTCTGATTTAATTTCATGAGATTATTGTCAGCCCATCCTTCTAGCCTGTATAAGTCTGTCTGAATGGCAGCCCCATCCTCAAGTGTGTCATCCACAAGCTTGATGAGATGGATTCTGTGTCCTCCTTCAGATCACTGATAAAGACATTCAACAGCACAGGTCCCAAGACAGACCCCTGCAATAATCCACATCACTGCCCTCTGTGTAAAGTACAACCCATTAACTTCTACCCTCTGAGCCTGACAATGCACTTGGGTCTTCACCCATCAGGTAGTCCACCCATCAAGATCATAATGTCCCAATTTGGATACAAGGATGCTGTGCAAGATGGTGCTGAAAGCCTTGCTTAAGTCAAGGTTGAAGACATCCACTGTTCTTTCCTCATCCATGAATCTAGTAATTTCATTAAAGAAAACAATCAGGTTGGTCAAGCAGGATTTTTTTCCCTTGGGATTGGGAATAGACATCATGGATTTACCTTTGCTTTTATGTGTCCATAAATGGTGTCCTGTTTTAAAAGACATGTGTCCATCAAGGAAGGAGGGAACCTTCCTGGGATAGAAAGGATGAACCCCTCTCTCCAAATTATTATACCCTTGAAATTATGGGGCTTTCAGGCAAAGATGTGGGAAAAGGAATAACAATTCTTTACTAGGATTATATATCTATATATAACAAGACAGACAAACAGCAACAATAAGAGAACAGAAAAACCCAATAAGCCTTTCTCACTCGTTGGGCAATTTCCCTTTTTTGGTGTAGTTGTGACCACAACCTGCAGGGGGCGCTGTTGGCTCGTGTTGAGGCAGAGAGGCTGTGGTGACTCCCCCGCGGCTGCAGGGGGCACTGTGGTCCTAGTGCAGCGACCTCTCCACGTGGCAATGGTGTCTCAGGCGAGAGGGAGAGGGGAGACTTCCCTTTGCAAACTCACAAGACAGCAGTCCATCCTAGCACTAACCCCGGCAGTGGGCAGCAAGCAGCGCAGGCAGGCAGGTCCAATTGGGGAACAATGGACCTCGGTATCACCCACCGAGCGGCCAGCAGAAGGCAGGAACAGCAGAGGTGAGCAGACCCCAGCGGCAACCCATGTGCAGCAGAAATCCAGGCTGGCGACAGGGACGGCAGAATTGAGCAGCCCCGGGGGGATGGTGGGGGGGCTACAGTGTAGCAGCAATCTGGAGTGGTGGCAGGGACAGCAGAGACCGCAGATCCCTGATCGGCACCAGTTACAACGTAGCACTGTACCCTGTGCTGTGGCAGGACCCCTGCAGAGACAGCCAATCCCATCGGCTGTAGGTCACAGCATAGCAGTGTTCTTGGGATAAAATGGCACTCGCTCCCCGCACCACATACGACCGTCCTCACCAACTGCCGAGCCAAAAAGAGAAAGAGCCCAGCCCCCGCCCCCTCCAGCCAAGTCTCGAAGTGTCTCCAACTCTCGCGGTGCCAAGTTACGACTCCTGGGAGCAATCCCCCAGCCAAAACCCCTGCCCCGTTTCTCTGGCTGGGTGATTGTTGTGGCATGTGGGAGTTCGGGCAACCTCCTTCTCCTTTGTCTCTTAAGTATCGCCCATTTATCTCCCGGGCAACCCCTCCCCCTCACCCCCCCCCGGTCTCCCTGCCAGATGGGAGAAAAATTCATTGACAACCTCAAACCCTCAACAATGGCCTCCTGGACTCACTTCATGACTTGCCCAGGAATCACCACAGTGAGGCTGACTGGCTTCTAATACCCTAGATAGTCCTTTTTGCCCTTTTTGAAGATGAATACAACATTTCTCCAGTCATTGGGTACCTTCCCTAATTTCTGTAATGTTTCAGTGATGATAGTGTGGCCTCACAAGGACATCAGCAAACTCTTGTGGCATCCTTGAATGCATCCTATCTGGTTCCATGGACTAATATGGGTTGAGATCTCTGACTCAATTCTCCTCTGCTACTGGCAGTTTGTCTTCTCCTTGAACCCTGTCTCTAGGTACAAAATGGCCTGGAGGACCCTGTTGGTGAAAACTGAGGCAAAGAAGGCACTGAGTACCTCAGCCTTATCTGCATGCACTGTCACTAAATTGTACACCCCATGCAGTAGTGGGCTCACATTTCCCTTCTTTATTTTTTTATTGATAATAGGGAATCATTTAGGTTGGAAAAAACCTATAAGATCATCAAGTCCAACCTATGACCAATCACCACTTTGTCAACTAGATCATGGCACTAAGTGCCACATCCAGTCTTTTCTTGAACACCTCCAGGGACAGTGACTCCACCACCTCCCTGGGCAGTCCATTCCAATGTTTATCAACCCTTTCTGTGAAGAAATTCCTTCTAATGTCCAACCTGAACATCCTCTGGTGCAGCTTGTGACTATGTCTGTTCGTCCTGTCACTAGTTGGCTGGCAGAAGAGGCCAACTCCCACCTTCCTACAGCCTCCTTTCAGGTAGTTGTAGAAAGTGATAAGGTCTCTCCTGAGCCTCCTTTTCTCCAGACTAAACAACCCTAGCTCTCTCAGCCACTCCTCATGGGACTTGTGCTCTAGACCCTTTCCCAGCTCTGTTGCCCTTCTATGGACACACTCCAGCACCTCAATGTCTTTCTTGTAGTGATGGACCCAGAACTGAACACAGTACTGCAGGCCACACTATTTTTGATACAAACTAGGATTCCATTGGCCTTCTTGGCCACCTGGACACACGCTGGCTCATGTTCAGCCGACTGTCAATCAGCACCTCCAACTCCTTTTCCACTGGGCCGCTTTCCAACCACTCTTACTCCAGCCTGTAGCACTGCATGGGGTTCTGACTGCAGTGAAGGACCCGGCACCGGGCCTTGTGGAATCTCATACTGTTGGCCTCGGCCCATCGATTCAGCCTGTCCAGATCCCTCTGCAGAGCCTTCCAACCCTCCAGTGGATCAACACTCCCACCCATCTTACTGAAGACACACTCGATCTCCTCATCCAGATCATCAATAAAGATTTTAAACAGGACTGGCCCCAATACTGAGCCTTGGGGAACATCACTAGTGACTGGTCATCAACCGAATGTGGCACCATTCACCACCACTCTCTGGGCCTGGCCATCCAGCCAGTTCTTAACCCAGCAAAGAGTGCACATGTCCAAGCCGTGGGCTGCCAGCTTTTCCCAGAAGAATGCCATGGGAGACAGTATCAAAGGCTTTGCTGAAGTCCAGGTATACAACATCCACGGCCTTCCCCTCATCCACTAGGTGGGTCACCTGGTCGTAAAAGGTGATCAGGTTGGTCAGGCAGGACCTGCCTTTCCTAAACCCATGCTGGCTGGGCCTGATCCCTTGGTTGTCCTGTATGTGCCATGTGATTGCACTCAAAATGATCTGCTCTATAATCTTGCTGGGCACCAAGGTCAGCCTGACAGGACTGTACTTCCTCAGATAGTTCTTCTGGCACTTCTTGTGAATGGATGTCACATTGGCCAACCTCCAGTCATCTGGGACTTCCCCTTGTTAGCCAGGACTGATGATAAATGATGGAGAGCAGCTTGGCGAGCTCTTCCACCAGCTCCATCAGTACCCTTGGATGAATCTCATCCGGTTCCATAGACTTGTGAATGTTTAAATGGCTCAGCATGTTTCTAATTATTTCCTCCTGGATTGCAGGGGGTCAGTAATGTAGCAGTACAAGTTCTTGTTGCTCTTGATATCCCTTGCCAGTTTCAGCTCCAGCTGAGCTTTGGCTTTCCACAAACCATCCCTGTATACCCAAGCAATGTTTCTGTATTCCTTCACTGTAGCCTGCCCTCACTTCCACTTCCTGTATGTCCTTTTTCTCATGAGCTCCCCATTTAGCCAAGAAGCTCTCCTAATACATCCACTTATTTTTCTGAGTATTTGGATGGACTATTCTCATGCTTGGAGGATGTTGTCCTTAAAGACTTGTCATCTCTTGAGCTCTTTTGCCTTTCAGAGCTATCTCTTATGGGATTCCACTTACCAGCTTCCTGGAAAAAAGCAAATTTCTGCTCTACTGAAGCCCAGGATCTGCACTCTGCTACTTGATTTCCTTGCTCCCTTCAGGATCTTGAACTTCATTATTTCATGGTTGCTACAACCAAGGCTGCCATTGATTATCATGTCCCCAGAAAATTCTTCCTTTTTGGTGAGTAGTAGATCCAGCTGTATGTCACCTATGGTTGACTCTTCACAGAATCACAGAATGGGTAAGGTTGGAAGGGACCACAGTGGGTCATCTGGTCCAACCTCCCTGCTCAAGCAGGGTCATCCCAGAGCACATTTCACAGAATTGCATCCAGATGGTTCTTGAATATCTCCAGTGAGGGAGACTCCACAACCTCTTTGGACAATCTGTTCCAGTGCATGGTCACTCGCACAGTAAAGAAGTTCTTCCTCATGTTCAGGTGGAACTTCCTGTGCATCAGTTTCTTTCCACTGCCTCTTGTCCTATTGCTTGGCACCACCAAGAAGAGCCTGGCTCCATCCTCTTGGCACCCTCTCTTCAGATATTTATAGACATTGATGTGGTCCCCTCTCAGTCATCTCTTCTCGAGGCTGAACAGGCCCAACTCCCTCAGCCTTTCCTCATAAGAGATGCTCCAAATCAAATCAACTTTTTCAGCCTCTGCTGGACCTGCTCCAGGAGCTCCATGTCTCTCTTGTACTGAGGAGCCCAGAACTGGACACAGAAGTCCAGGTGAGGCCTCACCAGGGCTAAGTAGAGGGGCAGGATCAGCCCCCTGACCTGCTGACAATGCTCTTCCTAATGCACCCCAGGATACCTTTGGCCTTCTTGGCTACAAGGGCACACTGTCGGTTCATGGACAGTTTGTTCTCCACCAGGACTCCCAGGTCCTTCTCCGCAGAGCTGTTTTCCATAAAGTCAACCCCCAGCCTGTACTAGTGCATGGGGTTATTCTCCCCCAGGTGCAGGACTCTGCATTTGCCCTTGTTGAATTGCAGACAGTTCTTCTCTGCCCATCTCTCCAACCTGCCGAGGTTCTTCTGAAGGGCTGCACAAGCCCTTCAGTTGAGTTTGTGTTTAAACTCACTATTCCACTGCACCAACCTCTGTTTTTACAACCTACTTGGTTCATATTGAAGTGTAAGAATGTTCAACACTATTTGTGTTTCAGGAGTCCTTCCTCCCCCTTTAAGGGAATATGGCATTTTTGGGTAAACAATGTATTGGTTTGTCCAGTGAAAAATATGTTTTGAGGAGGAAGGCCCTAAGGATGTTAACACTTGGTTGAATGCTATAGACAAATCCTAGTTTGAGTTATTGTCTGCCAACTAAGCCATGTTAGTGGACTACATGCACATTCTTAGCTTTCTCAGGTTGTGCTAAAGTACCATTAGCATGTCACTTTTCTTGGTGACTTACCCTTTCAGTATATGTAGCCTTGCAGTCAAATAGGCTAAGATCATGTGCATATTCATCTATTGCAATTCAGCTGATAGCTGGTCATATGATCTCTCATTTTCTTATGAGTCCATACCCTTGATGTTTCCAATATCAAGATCTTTCAAAACTGACATAGAAAACTAAAACCAGCTATAAAGTGTAGGGCAAAAAAAAGCCTTAAACACTGATGTATAAGTGGGGGATAGCCTTTAAAAATGTATTTTTGAAGTAGAAAGTTACTTGCTGATGTTGTGGTTTAACCCCAGCCAGCAACTAAGTACCATGCAGCTGCTCACTCACTCCCCTACTTCCCCCCACCAGTGGGGAGGAGAATTGGAAAGAAAACATAAACCTCATGGGTTGAGATAAGAACAGTTAATAATTGAAAGAACATAAAATATAATAAGAATACTAAGAATACTAATGATAATAACAACAATAATAATATTTGTAATTTAAAGGAATCATATAATCATAGAATGGCTTGGGTTTGAAGGGACCTTAAAGATCATCTAGGATGCTACCCATTAGATCTTTGATCTTTTTATTAGGCCTTATCTGTAGTGTATTGTTTCAAATCCATGTTCTATGTCTCAGTGAATTAATTATTTCTTCTTTTTACATCAGCTGGATATATTGTGCAATGAAGAGATTCTTGGCAAGGACCACACACTCAAGTTTGTAGTTGTTACTAGATGGAGATTTAAGGTATGACACAACTGCTTTTCATCAAAATTTTCATAATTCTTGTAAATCATTAGCTGACTAAAGAACAAAGTTCATAAAGCATGTATCATGCAGGCCTATACTGCAACAACTTCAAAATGGGTAGAATATGTATTTTTAAATGTCTAATAAACTATCTTTAAAAAATTGATAGTTTTCTTAATTCAAAAGAGAATAATGGGGAAAAATGTAAAATATGCCACTAAGAAAAGGGGAAGTTGATGGCAGATATCATTTTGATAGTAATTAAAAATGTATAAGATAAAGGAGGCTCAAGCCATTGAGAGGGACATTTTTCTCAGCCATGTCAGATAGATACAACTAATATTACTCTATGTAGATTGTGAAAATGGTTGCAGTGCAGAAGAGACAAATATTCATTACATTCATATTTTGTCATTTGGAAGAGAGAGGCTGAATATACTCATTAAAGGAGGCAGATGAATTAACTTTGCTCCCCACTTCAGTTCAAGAGACTTGTAGCAATATTTAGTAGACATAAGCAAGGCTGGGGAAAGCAGCTGAATGTGTCTCTGGGTTACTGATCTTAGTTTCTTTAAACAAAACAAAACCAAAACCCCACACAACAACATACAGAGTTGAATAGTAAATGATGGGGTATTCATACTGAGCATAAATTATCACTGGTTATTTATGGCCACCCAAATAAAATGGCTGTAAGTATCGTGAAATGTCAAGTTGAACACCTAAGATACAAGTCACATTCAGAGAATCAGGACGTGTTCAGTTTGGGAGTGATAACTTTGAAGAGGAATTAGTGTTCATAATGGACATGCAACCCAACACATGCTCACAGGATAATACTGTGGCAGAAAGATGTAATACCTTTGGATGCATAAATAGAAGGGATGAATGAGAATAGGTAGGCAATTTTTATCTATGAAGAAATAATTAATTTCAGATTGGGAAATAGAAGGTAGGAGATTATAGTCAGTTATGACGTTCAGGAATGACCTGGAAAAGAGGTTAAATAGTGAGGTGACATTGGCACCAATAGTTATTCAAGACAATAAAGATAATTGTTGGTGATGAAAGGTTGCAGGAGGCCTTTACAGTACTGGATGAACAGGTGATAAAATGGCACTTAAAGTTCAATATGGGTAAATGTAGAGATGCATGCTGGGGAAAACATGTATCTGAACTTTATATATAAAATGGGTGGACTTTGAGTTGACTGCCATCAAATAGAAATTAGATTTTGGGGTTAGACAGAAAGATTTCAACTCAATGATGGTCCAAGAAAAACCCAAATGAAATGCTATAAATTATTAGGAAAAGGATAGATAGCTAAACAAGAACACTATTGTACCTCTGTATAAATCCACTATTTTTACCTGTATCATGAAGATTTGCACAATCATGAGTGGCATGGAAAAGGCAGCAATTGTAAACTGTCTTATTTGGTGAGAGAGATGAAGGGTATCAAGGGAAACTCCTAGGTATGAGGTTTAGAGTGAACAAAAGAAAGTGATTTTGTTGTAAATTCCATTTACCCTGATAGGGGATTGAGTGATAGGAGACAAAGATCACAACCAATATTCATTAATAACAGCTTTTATAAATCATAGAATCATGGAATACCAGGTTGGAAGGGACCTCAGGGATCATCTGGTCCAACCTTTATGGGCAAAAGCACGATCTAGGCAAGATAGCCCAGCACCCTGTCCAACTGAATCTTAAAAGTGTCCAACGTTGGGTAATCCACCACTTCCCTGGGAAGATTATTCCAATGGCTGATTGTTCTCATTGTGACAAATTTTCCTCGTGTCCAATTGGAATCTCCCTGGGAGTAACTTGTACCCATTATCCCTCATATACTCCATGTGACTCCTTGTAAAAAGGGAGTCTCCATCTTCTTTGTAAGGACCCTTTAAATACTGGTCCTTTTCCCCAGAGCTGCTCCCAGGCTGGGTAGATTCCAGCCTGTACTGCACTCCTGGATTATGTTTTCCCAGGTGAAAGACATTACATTTGTCTTTGCTGAACTTCATAAGGTTCTTGTTAGCCCACTGTTCCAGCCTATCCAGGTCTTCCTGCAGGGTCGTTCTCCTTTCCCAAGTGTCCACTTCCCCACTCAGTTTGATATCATTGCCAAACTTCATATTCAAATATTCATTTATTCCTTCACACACACAGTCATAGTTATCCACTTGGAGAAACAGCAGGGAGACCAACCCCAGCAGTGTACTTCAAAGCAGTGTCATACTGACATGCCAGTGGCTTCTAGGTAGATAGAATCATAGATTCATTTAGGTTGTAAAAGACCCTCTAAGATCATTGAACACAGGACACAGCACTTGGCCTTGTAGAATCTCATACAACTGGCCCATTGATCCAGCCTGTCCAGATCCCTCTGTAGAGCTTTCCAACACTCTCCCCTAACTTGGTGTCATCTGCAAACTTACTGAGGGTGCACTTGACCCCCTTGTCCAGATCGTTGATAAAGATATTTAAAAGAACTGGCCCAAATACTGAGCCCCGGGGAACACCACTTGTGACCGGCCACCAACTGGATTTAATTCTATTCACCACCACTCTTTGGGCCCAGCCATCCAGCCAGTTTTTTACCCACTAAAGTATACGCCCATCCAAGCCATGAGCAGACAGTTTCTCCAGGAGAATATTGTGGAAAACAGTGTCAAAGGCTTTATTAAAGTCCAGGTAGACATCCACAGCCTCATGTACTAGATGGGTCACCTTGTTATAGAAGGAGATAAGGTTGGTCATGCAGAACCTGCCTTTAATAAACCCATGCTGGCTGGGCCTGATCCCCTAATTGTCCTGTACATGCTGCATGATGGCACTCAAGATGATCTATTCCATGACCTTCCTGGGCACCAAGGTCAGGCTGACAGGCCTGTAATTCCATGGATCCTACTTCCAGGCCTTCTTGTAGATGGGTGTCACATTTGCTAACTTGCAGTCAGCTGGGACCTCCCTACTTTACCAGGACTGCTGATAGATGATTGAAAGTGGCTCGGTGAACACTTCTTCCAGCTCCCTCAGTACCCTTGGTGGATCCCACCCAGCCCCATGGACTTGTGTGTATCTAAGTGGCGTAGCAGGTCACTGACCATTTCTCCTCTGATTATGGGGGGCTTCATTCTGCTCCACATCCCTGACTTCCAGCTCAGCAGGCTAGGTGCCCAGAAAGCAAGTGGTCTTACTATTAAAGACTCTGGCAAAGAGGGCATTAAGTATGTCAGCCTTTTCCTTAGCCCTCCTTTTGTTGTTTATGTATTTATAGATGCATTTTTTTATTTTCTTTTACAGCAGTATCCAGATAAAGTCCTACTTGGTCTTTGTCCCTTCTAACATTCTCCCTGAATAACTTCATGACATCATTGTAGTCCTTCTGAGTTGCCTGCTGCTTCTTCCAGAGGTCATAAACTCTCTTTTATTCCCTTGAGTTCCAGACAAAGCCAGTCTTCTTCCCTGCCAGCTCGTCATTGGGCACATGGGGACAGTCTGCTCCTGTTCCTTTATGATTTCCTTCTCAAAGAATGTCCAGCATTCCTGGACTCCTTTGCCCTTCAGGACTGCCTCCCAAAGGACTCTCGACCAGTGTCCTAAACAGGCCAAAGGCTGCCCTCTGGAATTCCAAGGTAGCAGGCCTGCTGACCGCCTCCTTACTTCTCCTTGAGTCAAAAACTCTATCATTTAGTGATCAATGTACAAACAGTCTTTTTATGGCACTTCTGTCCCTGTTGGTACCTAAGTTAAATTTATGGTATTGTCAATTTTCATTCAGTTTACGTAATCACAGAATGTTTCATTAGCTGTATAATCATTATAAGCATAAACATTTTGGTTCTATACAATTTTATGATTATCACAACTAATGAAACTATCCATTTGAATAAATGTGATTTACCATACAACAGGGTGTCTTAAGAGGTATACTAATATTTCCTTAAGCTTTATCCCTTAAAACCTTTTGTCTAATATCTCCTCATAACATGTGACTGATGAAATGTTTCTCATTCCTTGTATAATTGTTTAGTTAACCAATATGTTCTCTTTTATCATGAATAAGTTTACATTTACATTAGATCTTTCCCAATTCTATTAAACACATACATTTTACAATATCTCATTAGGTATCTTAATAAAGTCGTCACCTAATGTAGCCCCAATACATGAATAGTGATATTCCTGGTCTCTACTGTAAAAATTAACACACATTTGTACCGATCAAACAAGTTTCATCTAGCTTTCACTGCTGATATTAATGGCTTGATCTGACTCAAATTTCTCAGCTAGTCTCACCCTGCTTTTTTCCCTTCTTATCTTCTTGCAGGTTGCAGTGATTTTCTCAGATATGTGTCCCAAGGTTATGCAGCTCTATAGCATCAGAGCTGGGCTTTGGATCCTCAGAATACAGGCAACAAAATAGTTAGGGGAGGAGAGAGGGAGAAATAGCAGAGGAAAAATTACACAGAGTTGTTTGCATAATCAGTTGTCACATTCATGTATAGACATCTACCGTTCTCTTTTTTTTTCTCTTACAGAAATGCTAGGTTTAGTGATTAAATTGTGATTATTAGATGTAAGTAACCTCCAATACCTGGCATAGATAACTCTCATTTCAGTGCTACTTCTATTTTGGTTCAACTATAATATTTCACTATTTATTATATATTATCCTCTTTCAGACCTTGATATGTACACATGTGTAACTCAATTCTCTCAACCTTTAAGTACTGTTAGTATTGTTTTCCTTCTCTTTCAAACCTTTCTTTCTCTTTCCTTTCTTCTTTAATACCTCTCCCAAATTCCTTTTATATTTACACATTTGCTTAAAAGACCATTACCAAAATCAACAATTCTGTCACTAGGTCTATTTGCTTCTATTCAAATTGTTTCTTTGAGTATTATCCTGTAAACAAATAAAACTACCAATTTTGTAAGGTGGTTATAAATTTAGAGCATTTTCCAAAAGTTTTAACTGTGATCCTCCAGCCTGGATGGACCCAAAGCTCAAGTTGTAACACTTAAATATGTTGGAGCTCTAAAAGGAGTCTAATTCAAGTGTTTTAAACTGTTATTATTACATTAAATAGTTAGACCAAGCTAAGCAAGACAAAGATGGGTTATGTCATGGATTAGCTATTTAGCTATGTAAAATTTTATTATAAGAATTACTGGCTACTCCAGTTAAACAGACAAAATAATAAAGCTCCACACAAGCAAAATATGACAAGTGATGCCTATATTGAGTTTGTGGCCTTGTTAGCAAAATCAATGCCATGTTTTCTGGCCTGCAAGGTCACTTCTATCCCTCAGCTTTGGTAATCCATGAATCACAGGTTATTGCTCAGTGACTCCAACAAGGATGCTGGACACACTTCTATGGCTCAAGGCTCCTAATTGGGACTGAGAAGAGACTTCTTGGAGGAATTCACTTTCTCCTATCAGGTCTTGCCTCGTGATAATATGTTAAGGTCTGGCAGTTCTTCGTGGCACCGTATAGTTAGTACATGATCTGCTAAATGTCTATGATTTACACAATTTATAAAAACAAGCCAACTATTACTATAGGGTATGGAGTCAAGAATTCCTGCAATTTCAGGAAACGTCTCTGAGTCTGATAGGCACTGATGTGTACCACTCACTATAGCTCAAGTCTACTAACTGCTACTGAATTAGATTCTTCTGGCAGGCTGCATATCTTACTCCTTGGTCTTGCCTCAGAGTTTACCTTGTTACACTATAACTGTCAGCCCTCGCTTGTTGATGAAGTTGCAGTTAAGTCTGTTGACCTGCAAAAATAAAAGCATAAAACAATAATGTTACTATAAGTATATAAGTAGATCTAATAAACACAAGGTAAAATAACACATAAGCCATACCAGCTCCCTTACTTTTTATGGATATGATTACATTTAGTCTTGCTGTGAGTAGGAAGGAAGGGAAACTAGACTAAATAGCCTCTGGATGTAGATCATTCAGGGAATTTCTGTGTCCCCACTCTTGGCAAACCTATGCAATCAAGGAATAGTTGAGGTTGGAAAATAACTCTAGAACTCAAAACAAGGTCAACTAGATGAGGTTGCCCAGTACAATGTCCAGTCAAGTTTTGAATGTCTTCACATATGGAGACTCCACAACCTCTCTAGGCAACCTGAGCCAGTGCTCACTCTTACAGTAAAAACATTTTTTAACGTTTAAATGCAATTTCTTGTATTTCAATTTGTGAATTTATGCCAACTGATCCCTTCACTGGATACCACTGAAAAGAGTCTGGCTCCATCTTCTTTACTGCCTCCCATCAGGTATTTGTACACATTGATAAGATCCCACCTGAGCCTTCTATTCTCCAGGTTAAACAATTCCAGCTCTCTGAGCCTCTTATCAAATGCCAGACAGTCCAATACCTTAATGAACCCTTTGCTCGACTGCCTCCAGTATGTACACGTCCTTTTTGTGCTGGGGACCCAGGACTCCAGATGTGGTCTCTCACCAGTACTGAGCAGAAAGCAGTAATAACCACCCTAAACCTGCTTGCAACACTTTTCCTAATTTAGCTCAGGATACTGTTTGCCTTGTTTGCTGCAAAGGTGCATTCCTGGTTCATGATCAACTTGATGTCCAACAGAACTCCCAGGTCCTTTTCTATAAAGCTGTTTTCCAGTCAGTCAGCTCCCGGCATGTACTGGTGCCTGGGGTTATTCATCCCCAGGTGCAGGACTCTGCATTTTCCTTTGCTTAAATTCATGAGATTCCTGTCAGCCCATTTCTGCAGTCTATCAAAGCCCTTCTAAGTGAGTGTGTGAGTAGCACAGGCAGGCAGCCAGAACAACCACAAACCTATGGCTAAAACACAAAGAGTAAATTTATTTCTGTTATCTCACTGAGGGATCTCCAATGCAACACCTGGACAGAGGTACACAAGCAAAGACACAGTCCCTGTTAATCTTGGTTCATGACAGAATCCCAGCCTGCTGTTCCCACTGGCTTATCAAGGGTTATTCCCAGCTGCAAGGTCACTTGAGTATATTTTCAATCCTCCTCACCAGTCTTCTGCTTTTAACCTATTCCTCCCAACATTCCACCCCCTTGCTCAAGAGACCAATGCCACTGGGGCTGGAAATGTGGGATAGGGTAATTTACAGAGGCACTTAATAAAGCATATAATAAAAAAACCCCACATATAAACATATAATGCTGAGTTAAGTGTCCCACCCCTTTTGTCAGGGAATTAAACCATTCAATTAACCAGGAATCACTGATATATCATGTTATTGGATGTATTAAGTCCTGAAGATGTTGAATATTTTCCTCCGTGCCAGCTGATTCAGCAGTCATGTTGAAGCAGCACATGCCCTCTAACTCGGAACAGTGTTTATGATGTTGAAGATGGAGATAGCTCATCAGTAATCAATGTTGTAAGGTTCCTCTGTGTACAGCAGTTACTTCCAAATTTAAGGCAACAATTGCCTTGGATGTCCCATTTAAACCTTGTATGAGGGCACATGCCAGGTGCTCTCTCTTTCCTACTTAGAAAGAATAAGAAGTTCATTACAGTAAAACCCAACCACATGCAAGTATTTACATATTGATCTAGCAGAAATGTATCCAAGGCATTTGCTCATAGTACAAGCCTACAAAGTACAATGAGGAAGGAAAATAGGAGTGTCATCTCCTTCCAGTAATAAATACGCTGTTGCTCCAGCTCCTTCAGCTAATATTACTCTAGGTTTGGTAGCCTGACATGGGGTTGTTGCCTACACAGATTGAAGAGCTGTGGCTTGCGCTTTTTCAGATCAAACTTCAATTTGATGTTGGGTTTGTGACACCAATAACATAGTTCCAATGCTATCCCCCCTAGATAAGGCATGAGTAATCGTCATAGATACCTGAAATACAAGAGCTTGAGAATATGATATTAACAGAGGATGTAGAATAAGAGGAGAAGATGTAGTAAAGAACCATACTGCATTGTCAGGGGTTGTTATATGAATGTTCTCATCTAAATTAATAGGTTACAGTCCCACCACACAATCCATTGGTGTAAACAATTCCATTTCCTCTGTGGCTAATATTTTGGGAGAGATGCCATCTGGAAGAATTTCAGTCCTCACTGTGTTTTGTACTTGAGGCATACAATCACGCTATTTTGGCCTGTGATTCTTTCAGTTTCTTGCAATGCCTGAACTCCAGCTTGAATTCCTTTTTCCATTGGGGTATAATGTATAGCAGAGCCTCGTCATGCCTTGCACCAAAATCCTTCAAATTTTTTTCAACTTTTCATCCCAGTCGTCTGCCACAATCCCCATGAGACTATAGCATGTAGAATTGTTACTTCTAATTCCAAAGAATTTCCTTGCCTGGGAATGTATAATTGGGCATGCTCAATCAAAGCATTTTTGCAAGCATCAGAGGCTTCTTGTTGTTGCTTGTTCCATTGCCAAACAACTTTCTTCCTAGTCCATTTCTGCTGCTTTGGCATTTGCCAGGTGAGGTGGCAGGTGGGGTGGAGGGGGAACAATTTTTTTGCATAGGCACTAACTTTAGCACACAACAAAACATTTCTGATGTTGTGATCCCATTTATTTCTGATTGTGGGACACTGGCTTGCACAACATCATTCTGCATTTGTTTCCTCGTCACCTATGAGGTAACTTTTCTGTTTTGCTGGCTTACTTTTATTCACCACCTGCACAGCTGGTTCCAAAATTAGAGCCCCAATTTCCCTCAAGTTGTTTGCTAGGGTACCTATATTACCAGTAGCACTTGTGACTGCTGCTATAATCAAGGGTTTCAGTGAAACAAGTGCCTCCCTCAAAAGCTGCATTTTTATACTTTTCATTATTGCTGCCCTGTCCAGACTAGATCCTGTCATTAGCGTGTGAGCCATCCTCATCTGCCGCAGGAAACTAATACCTTCTAACATTGTACACCGCTTTCCAAGAGACAACACTAATTCAGCAGTACCTGCATATGCTGTTAAAACTGCTGCACACAACCAATGATATAGTGTGGGTGCAGCAACATCCTGCCCCTCAGGACCCTGGATATTTTGTGATTGAGCATATCCCCGTTGTATCTGATCGTCGCTGGCTACACAGCTTAATAGATTTTTTCCACCCATTAATGAATGAATGGATGCAGCGCCACTATCCCAAGCTAGCAAAATCCATGCCAGTATTCCTTCCCCGCTCTTCTGACAATAGATCTCTCAAAATTCCCTTAACTCTTTCAGATATGTGTGTGTTATCTGTACCCCTCTGTCCGGCAGATCCCTCTGCCCTTCCACTTGTATGAGGGGTCATGCTTCTACCATCTCCCTATCTGATAAATCTGGCTCAAACTCGATCTCTGAGTTCAAGGACCCACTCCAGATATTTCCATCCCATTCCTCGGGACCACATGAAGATTTCATAGTAAGAGCATGAACTTGGAAAATCAAAACCTTACTTTTCCCATATCTTTGCCTTTGTTTCTGAGCAATACACGCCACCAGCTGTTCTACTGTGCATTGCTGCTCATAGCACCACTCTGAATAGTAATTACTTCTTGTGTGATCGCCTTTGCATCTTGCAAAGTTCTGACTTCCTTTTCCAACTCTCACTTTGCTCTCCAATCCTATAACTTCATGGTTGAGAGCTCTAAGACCGGTAGCTAATAGACATCCCAGTCTGCTCCTAACTTGTGAGAAGACTTTGATGCCGCTTTCCACGGGAATCTGCGCACAGCCGTCTCAAGTGTCTGGGGGGTAACCACCACCCCATCATCTATTTCAGGCCATGCTTCTGGTGGATCCATTGTAGCTAGGAAAGCAGCCAGGGCGCCCAGTGCTCAGTACTGGGCTATGGGAGAATGAGGGGATTCACCATCAGGGCCTCCCCATCCCTGACTTTTTTGCTAGCCATGGTATTGTTGTTCCCAAATCCTGCAGACTATGCCAAGTGTGTGAGTCAGCACAGGCAGGCAGTCAGGACAACCACAAACCAGTGGCTAAAATGCAAAAAGTAAGCAACACCCAGGCAGAGGTACCCAAATGGAGACAGTCACCGTTAAACTCAATGCCAGAGGATCACCAGTCTGCTGTTCCCACTGGCTTATCAAGGGTTATATTTTCAATTTTCCTCGCCAGTCTTCTGCTTTTAACCCATCCCTCCCAACAGACAGCAAAACCATCAAATGTATCAACCACTCCTTTTGGTTTTGTATCATCTGGAAACTTGCTGAGGGTGCACTCTGTCGCATTGCTCAAGTCAGTAAGGAATATGTTAAACAGTATTGGCCCCAGTATAGAATCATAGAATCATAGAATCATAGAATCATAGAATCATAGAATCATAGAATCATAGAATCATAGAATCATAGAATGGTTTGGGTTAGAAGGGACCTTCAAAGATCATCTAGTCCAACTCCCCTGTCATAGGCATGGACATTTTCACTACATCAGGTTGCTCAAAGCCCTGTCCAAACAAACCTTGATCACTTCCAGGGATGGGGCATCCCAGGGGTTCCAGTGTCTCACCACCCTCACATAAAGAATTTCTTCCTTATATCCAATTGAAATCTACCCTCCTTCAGTTTAAAACTGTTGCTCCTTATCCTGTCACAAGAGGCCCTGGCAAAACATTTTCTCAGTCTTTCTTATAAGTTCCCTTTATGTATTGGAAGGTTGCCATAAGGTCTCCCTGGAGCCTTCTCTTCTTCAGAGAAGTGTTCCAGCCCTATGATGAATTTCATGGCCCTCCTCTGAACCCACTCAAACAAACAGGTCTGTGTCTTTCTTGTACTGAGGACCCCAGAGCTGGACATAGTATTCCAGGTAAGATCTCACAAGAGTGGAGTAGAGGGGGAGGATCATCTTCCTCAACCATGCTTCTTTTTATTCAGACCAGGATATGATTTGCTTTCTGGGCTGAAAGTGTATATTGCTGGCTCATGTCCAATTTTTTGTTCACAAGTATCTCCAAGACCTTCTCTGCAGGGCTTGTCTCAATCCATTTGGCCCCCACTTTAGAATCATAGAATCATTAAGGCTGAAAAAGACCTCAAAGATCATCAAGTCCAACCATCACCCTAGCACCACCACCATTTTCCCCACTAAATGATGTCCTCAAGTGCCATATCCATACGTTTTTTTAACAATTCCAGGGATGGTGACTCCACCACTTCCCTGGGCAGTCTGTTCCAATGCTTGACAACCCTTTCAGTGAAGAAATTTTTTCTTAAATATCTAACCTAAACCTTTCCTGGTGCAACTTGAGGCCATTTCCTCTCATTCTCTCACTTGTTACCTAGGACAAGAAACTGACACCCACCTCACTACAACCTCCTTTCAGGTAGTTGTAGAGAGTGATAAGGTCCTCCCTGAGCCTCCTTTTCTCCAGACTAAACAACCCCTGTTCCCTCAGTCACTCCTCATAAAACTTGTGTTCCAGACCCTTCACCAGCTCTGTTGCCCTTCCCTGGACATGCTCCAGCACATCAATGTCTTTCCTGTAGTGAGGGGCCCAAAACTAAACACAATGTTTTGGGGTGCAGCCTCAGCAGTGCTGAGCACAGGGAGACAGTCACTTCCCTAGTTCTGCTGGCCACACTTGCTGATACAGGCCAGGATGCCATTGGCCTTCTTGGCCACCTGGGCACACTGCTGGCTCATGTTCAGCTGGCTGTCAACCAGCACCCCCAGGTCCTTTTCTGTCAGGCAGCTTTCCAGCTACTCTTCCCCAAGCCTGTAATGTAGCATGGGGTTCTTGTGACCCATTTTGTACTGATATTGGCGATTGCCCCAACCCAGATGCAGGCCCCTGCACTTGGCCTTGTTGAACGACATGAGGGTCACATGGGCACACTCCTCAAGCCTGTCAAGGTCCCTCTGGATGGCATCCCTTCCCTCTAGTGAATCAACTGCACAACACAGCTTGGTGTCACCTGCAAACTTGCTGAGGGTGTGCTCAATCCCACTATGTCGATGATGATATTAAATAGTATAGGTCTCAGTACAGACCCCTGAGGGTTTTCACTTGGAATTTTTCCATTGACAGAAACTCTTTGGGCAACACCATCTAGCCAATTCCTTATCACTCTGACAGTCCATCTATCAAACCCATATCTCTCCAATTTAGAGGCACTAATGGTGTGGGTGACTGTATCAAAGGCCTTACAGAAGTCCAGTTGGATGACGTCCGTGTCCACTTGTGCAGTCACTCCCTTGTATAAGGCCACTAGATTTTTTAAGCCCTTTTTCCTAGTCAGTTTTTCCTGTCACTGAGGACTTCATCTGACTGCTATGACTTCAAATATGATGGAGAGTGACTTAGCGATTACATCAGCCAATTCCCTCAGGACTCTGGCATGCATTTCATTGGGTCCCATGGACTTGTGTATGTTCAGGTTCCTCAGGTGGTCTTGAACCTGATTTTCTCCTAAGAAAGGAGGAACTTCATTCCTCCAGTCACTGCCTTGAGGTGCTGGAACTTGAGAGATGTGGGAAGAGAGATTACTATTGAAAATTGATGCAAAAAAATTGTCGAGTACCTCAGCCTTCTCCATGATGGTTGTCACCAGTTCTCCTGTCTTATTGTCAGGGGTACATTTTCTTTAATCTTCCTTTTCTGGCCAACTTACCTGTAAAAGCCCTTCTGATTATTCTTTACATACCTTTCCAAATTCAGATTTAACTGCACCTTAGCTTTCCTGGTCCCAGGCCTACACATCTGGGCAGCATCCTTATTTTCTTCCCAGGACACATGTGCCTGGTTCCACTGCCTATGGATTTCCTTCTTACACTTTAGTTTGACCAGGAGGTCCTTACTGAGACATGCTGGTGTTTTGCCTTCCTTGCCTGATTTCTTACACATGGGAATCGATAGTTCTTGTGCTCTAAGAAAACTGTCCTTAAAAGAGCTGTCCATGAGGGCACTTTCCCAGGAGGCCACATCCACTAATTCCCTAAGCAACTGAAAGTTTGCTCCCCTAAAATTCAGGGTCTTGACTCTACTCTTCACCTGGCCCATATCCCTCAAGATTATGAATTCTACCCAGGGCATGATCACTGCAGCCCAGGCTGCCACCAGGCTTGGCCTCTAATTAGTTCATCTCTCTTGGTGAGCAACAGGTACAGTAACACTTCTCCTCTGGTCAGGCTGTCTATCATCTGGATTAAGGAATTATACTCGACACACACCAAGAGTCTTCTGGACTGCTTACAGCTTGCTGTGCTGATTTTCCAGCATATGTCAGTGTGATTGAAGTCTCCCAGTATGATCAGAGCCTGCGAGTATGATGCTTCTTGTAGCTGAAGTAAGAACAACAATATGAACCCCTGGGGTTCACCACTCATGACTGGCCTCCATCTGGATTTCATGCTGCTGATCACAACCCTTTGAGTCTGGCAGTTCACTCATTTTTCTGTCCACTTAGCTCGTCCCTACCTCATTAATTTGTCTGTGAGGCTTTTATGGGAGACATAACCTTAATTGATTACTCAGTTATTTGCCCCTGTAGGGAGAGGTGTGGGAAACATGAATCCATTTATATGTTAGGGAGTAGTTAGGGCAAGCTGCTCCCCAAGGAATGGGGAACCTGTGCACAAATAACAGATGGGGAGGCCAGGGTCTTGCCAGCCAGATCCCAGCCCTACAGTACCCAAACAAGGCAGACCCAGAGATCATAGCCAGGTTCAAACAAGAGCTCAGATCATTAGGGAAGTTTGTGGTGATGAGGCCCTCAGGGTCTTGAGTGTGGGGTCACCAAGGCATGGGCTATGCAAATGTTGAATGGAAGTTTTAAATTAGCACTTAATCTGTCACTATTCCTTAAAGCCACTAATATCGAAGGTAATTTTCCAGCCCATTGTTTTGGGTCTTGTTCTACAGTTTCCTTTAGACTATTTTTACAAGTCTGATTCATTATTTCTACCATTCTGGATGATTGTGGGTGGTAGGATGTATGCAGTCTTTGTGTAATTCCCAGGTTACTCATTAAGCCTTGAGTTCTTTCACTTAATAAAGTCCCTCCTTTTCTGTTCCCTTTTCTGTGGGTGTTCCATACCTACAGATAATTTCCTTAAATGGATGTTTTACACTTACAGAGGCTATGTTCCTTTTAGAGGAAAAAGTTTCAACCCATCCTGAAAAGACCTCTGATATCAAGGTGTCATGTTTAACCCAACTGGCAGCTAAGCAACACACAGTCACTCCCTCACTCCCCCCCCCAGTGGGAAGGGAGAGAGAATTGGAAGGGTAAAAGTGTGAAAACTCATGGGTTGAGATAAAGACAGTTTAATAAGTAAAGGAGGTGGAGAAAAAACAGTGTCCCCCCCTCTACCACCACCAAGAAAAACAAATGATGCAAAAGAAAACAACTGATTGATGTCCAGCCAGTCCCTGAGCAACAGCAACCCTCACCAACCTCCACCCACTCTGTTTTATTGCTGAACACAGCATCATATGGTATGGAATTTCTCTTTGGTCAGTTGGAGTCAGCTCCCAACTTTTTATGCACCCCCAGCCTCCTCGCTGGTGGGGTGATGTGAGAAGCAGAAAAGGCCTTGAGTCTGTGCAAGCTCTCCTCAGCAATAACTAAAACATTGCTGTGTTATCAACACTGTTTTCCTCACAAATTCAAAACCTAGCCCCATATTAGTTACTATGAAGAAATTTAACCCTATCCCAGCCAAACCTGTACACAAGGAGATACTGATATTCTCCTTTAGTTCATGGAAGTTTATCTGTATAATCCCCTTGCAGTATTTGCCAAGTTCCAAGGCTTCTCTGATGCAATGGAGGTGGCATTTTAGTTTTATTAGTTTGTTTTTGTATCATGCCAATTTGCTTTTGTATCATGCACTTTTAAATTCTGTGCTCAGTTTTGTGGCCAAATATAAATTCCTTGAACTACAGTGCTCTATACTCCTTCATGTAATATATTTTGACAATCTAATATGCTTTGCTTTCTTTCAGACAACTCTGGTATCCATGTTTTCTTATTTTTACCTGTTTCCTGGTTTAAATTGCATCAATTATTCCAAGTTGACTGATCTATCTGATCCCTAAACCATTTTTCAATATTATTTTCAGTCTTTCATGTGCTTTAACATGCTTATATATTTTTCCCACTGTCTCTGAGCTCGTAAAATGAATCTCTGGTTTTCTTCCATCACTGTTGGTCTTCCATTGCCTGCTTTCCATCCCCCTTTCTCCCAGTCATAAGTCTAGTATTTTATTTCATCATTCACATAATCATTGTTGATAGAGATAATAGGTTCTGTTTAAAGGATTGGTGTATTTTAATAACTTCTATAGTAACCTATACTTCTGCTATTTGAGATAATCTTTTGTTGTGGGTTGACCCTGGCCAGCAACTAAGTACCCACAGAGCCACTCACTCAGCCCCCACTCAATAAGGTAGGTGAGAGAATAAGAACAGAAAAAGCGAGAAAACTTATGGGTCCAGATAAAGACAGTTTAATAAGTGAAGAAAATAGAAATAAAACAAGTGATGTAAACGCAAATCATTCACCACCTCCCACAAGTAGAACGATGCCCAGCCAGGCTCCAAGCAACAGTCACCTTAGAACACAACCCCTGCCCCCCCTTCCCCCATCTTCTTCTACCCCAGTTTTATTGCTGAGCATGATGTTATATTATATGCAATACCCCTTTGGTCAGTTTGGGTCTGCTGTTTTGGCCATGTCCTCTCCCAAACTTTTGTTTATCTACAGCCTACTCCCTGGCAAAGGGGGGGGGAGGGGAGGAAAGCCTTGACACTGTTCCGCAATAGCCAAAACATTGGTGTGTTATCAACAATGTTTTGGTCAGAAATCCAAAACACAGCATCATGCAGGCTGGTATGAAGAAAATTAACTCCATTCCAGCCTAACCCAGTACATCCTTTCTCCACTTTTCCTACTATTTATTCTCCCCTTCTATTAACAGCAACATATTGGACTAATCTTTTTCCTTGTTCATATCTAGCATTTTTGTCAATGAACCACACCTTTACTTTATTACTAGGTTCCTTTAAAGGACATGCACATCAATATCTAGTTTTTCTTTCCTGAGCAACTGCTCTTTGTTCATAACTGGGATCTATCCCTTGTTCAGATCTAGTTGTAGTAACAGTCATACAGTACTCCATCCCCACCACCACTCCCAGTTCATTAATATTAACTTGAGAAATTAGTGTGGTGGGTTACCCTTGGCCAGCAGTCAGATGCCCACCCAGCTGCTCACTCAGCCCCCTTCTTCAACAGGACAGGGGAAGAAAATAGGAAAAAGTAAAGACAGGGATTTCACTTATTAATTACCATCATGCGCAAAGCAGGCTCAACTTGGGGAAAATTAAGTTAATATAATTTAATTTCATTTATTACCAATTAAAATAGATTTGGATAGTGAGAAACAAAAACAAAATTAAAACAACAGCTTCTCCCCTCTCCCACCTTCCCCCGGCTTAATTTCGCTCCTTCATTCCCAACTCCTCTACCCCCCTGAGCAGCACAAGAGGTATGGAGGTATTACAGTCAGTATATGACAGTTTCTCTCTGCCACTCCATCCTCCTCACACTTTTTCCCTGCTCCAGATTGGTTCCTCTCCACAGGCTGCAGTCCATCAGGAAAAAATCTCCTTCAGTATGGACTCTTCCACAGACTAGTCCTGTCAGAAAAATCTGCTCCAGCATGTTTTTTCCACAGGCTGCAATTCCTTCAGGAAATATCCAACTGCTCCAGTGTGGGGTCCTCCACAGGCTGCAGTATGAATATCTGCTCTGGGGAATACCTGCTCCAGCGTGGTTTCTTTCACAGGCTGGAGGGGAATCTGTGCTTCGGCTCCTGGAGCACTCCTTCCCCTTCCTTTTCCTTCACTAACCTTAGTGTTTGCACTACTGTTTCTCACATTTTTTCCCCCTCTCCTCTGCCTGTCTGGCATTTTTGTCCTTTCTTAAATATGTTTTCACAGAGGCACTACCAGCTTTGCTGATTGGCTCAGCTTTGGTCAGCGGTGGGTCCATTGTTGACGTGAATGAAATTGGCTGTGCCCAGCACAAGGCAGCTCCTAGTCTCTTCTCACAGAGGCCACCCCTGCAGCCTCCCCACTACAAAAACCTTGCCACAGACACCTAATACAATTGGATTACATCTGGACTGTCAAGGGTGAAAACCTTTAAGACTGTTATAGCCCAGACTACTGCTAAATAGTCTTTCTTACAGCCAGATAATTTCTGTTCTGCCCTCTGAAGAGGATAGGCTTTTTATTTTTGTAATGGTGCTGTTCCCATGGAATCAATCAGACCTTTTTAAAGCAACTTCTTCCAGTTTAGTTAAAACATCATGTTCCTTGATCCAGTTCCATTCCTGATTCTTTCTCATTAATTTCCATAATGGTCTCCTGATACCAGCAAAGCTTTCTTTTTCCCCAGTTACAATACCCGAGTAGTTTACCTGATGTTGCCCTAATTGGGCCTTATTCAAATTTACTTTAAATCCTGTTTGGTCTGTTAATCTTAAAACTCAGATACTTGTCTCTTACACTTCTATAGCTCCAATCACTAGAATTTTATCCGCATAATGTTTATTCTTTGTAAAACCCCTGCAGTGCCTAAATAAAGGTATATCATTTGTCTCTAAATGCAAAATCAAATCTCCAAACTGATTCTTCAGTAAATCAGATGGCAATGAAACAGATCTATAATTGAAAACCACTTGGTTTTTTCTTGTAAATTAGCAGTAATATCAGATATGCATGCCACAGTAACAGCCATTCTCAGGATGAACTTATTTATCTGACAGTAGCCTACCATCACTCTCCAGGATTTTTATCATCCTTTTTAACAGGCCATAATGGAGAATTATACTGTCAGGCCCCTGAGGGCGCTAATAGGTTTTAATGGTCCTGACCAGCCTTACTTGGGGCCTCCACATTCTCTGCTTGGGAGCCCCAGTTCAGCTCAGACCTGGGCCTTCAGTCCCTACCTGAGCTATGCCATAGGAGTACTGGACTCCAGCTCAGTCACATCTATGCTTTGCCATGGACCTGGACCCTGACCTGCAACCTGGTTTCCTAGTCTGACCTTGGTCTTGCCTCATCACTATGGACTTAATGATCACTGTCTGACTGGTTACTCTCATCAGTCATGCACATTGGCTTCCTGGCTTGATCTTGGACTTGCCTCATCACCATGAACTTTCTGGACTCTTAGTTGAACCTGTTTACCATCCCTGGGTCTACACTGCTCACCTTGCTCAGGTATTGTGAGGTCTCTGGCCAGCAAGGCTCCTGCCCTGCTGGCCTTATTATGGCATTTGGCTCCTCATCCCTCAGGGAGCAGATGTCCCTCACTGCACCCTGACATATATGTTTATAATTTCTCACAAAACACCTTGTTCTACACACTCCTTAATGATTTCTCCCAGAGCAAGTCTAGCTTTTCTAGGATATGTTTTGCAAGGTTTTACCTATCCACAACAGATATGGATATTGCATAAGGGGAACAAACTGAGGGTCCCATTGTTTCAACTTGATAATTTTTTTTTCCACACTGTAGGACTTTTTTCTGCCGTTATCCTGGGACCTGTTGTTTCCAGAATTCTTTATCTATTTCAGTTAAATTTTGTACATCTTCTCTTGAATCTTTATACCAGCCTTTCCCTGCTTCCTGTATTCCTTTATATTTCTACAAAATATCACTATAAAAATTAAGATTCCATGTTCCATTATCCAGTCAATTCCTAAAATAAGAGGTTTTTTGCTATTATTTACAACCTCATACTTGATATCAACATCTCGCTACCCTGTTATTAGATTCATAATATATTTAAGGCCTTTACCTTCCTTTCTGTTGAAAGAGGCTGCCTTGATATTTTCTTGTTAAATAAATTCTTTAAGACAAGTTTTAGACAAAGTGATTCATGCTCCTGTGTCCAGGAAAACACTGTATTTTTTTTTTCCTACCTCATACAAAATATTGGGGTTGTTCCCCCCCCTCCCCCAGGATTTCACTGTATTCAGCACACAGGTACCCATTCATATGGGTAATCCTGGGCCCAAAACAGACTGCCCTATTGTTGGTTTTCATCAATTCAGGGTAGGGCAGTGGAGCTTGAGCACTGAGGTATACTGCTGCTATTGCTCTTCTTTTCAGCTGTTATATCACTCTTTTTAGCTTATCCCACGTTTTTTCCTAATCCATTTTGCCATATTTTTCCTGAATCATTTAACACTTTCCACAGCCTTATACAGATTTGGTCCATTTCTTCTGATTTACAAACCTTATTGTCACCATTTCCTGCATGTTTCTCTTATCCTTATTTCTCTGCAACCTCTTCTCTGTCCATCTTCACAGTTACTGTAAGTCCCTGTTTTTTTCTTGATCCACATAAGAATTTTTTCCCTTTTCTCTTGAACCTAGTCCCTGATACTTCAGAACACACTGTTATCTCTATCCATTGATTCCAGGTAGGTTCTCCTGCATTTTGCTGTATGGAGAGTTGCTGTGAATAGCAGGGGTGCATTTGGGCAGCTAAATCTCATCACTCATCCACTATTCAAGGAATATTATTCATCTTTATTTTTACCACGGAAACTGGAACTACTTGTATCCCATCAGGAAAGGGTGGTCAGAACATGAGAGATATCATATCCTGCCAATGTTTGAGAAACCCCACATTTGTTCATAAAACATTCTCCATCTTCTCCTGGATTAGTGCAGCTGACAGAAGCATCCAACAGATGCAGCAGTTTGCACAGTGGTTTCTGGGAACAACTTTTGAGATCATCAGGGCACTCCTAGGAACCCCTTGAGGAACTTCAAGGTGCTTGATGTTGCTGGGAAAGGAGACTGATTCTAGCAAGTTCTAGGAGAGGCTAATGAGTTCTGTCAATTGTTCTTGATCAAAGGATGCTTTGAGCTTTTGTTCCAACTGACTCCTGATTAGGAACAGTCAATAACACTTTCAGCAGGTACTAGGGAGAGACCTATATAACTGCTGAACCTAGCACTAATAGAGGTAGTAAGTAGGCATAACATTTGTTAGGGTAGAGTATGCAGAAGTTGTCTAGAAACTGCTGAGGGTAGTTTATGTGTTTTCAGCAATAGTAATGATGTACTTTGGGGCAGTGTTCCCAGCACCAACTAGAGCAACTACCCCTGGAATATCAGATGTCTTGATTCAGATTGAGCTCCAGAGGAAGATGCATCTCTTCAGGCCTTTGGCTGCATGGAGTGCCTGGGGCTCCTTGCTAGGGCTGGAGTAGGAGGAGATGGTGCCCTTGTTTATTGGTCCTTGGGAGAATTTCACACATTATCTTCATGAAGCTCATGAAGTTCATCAAGGGGAAATGCCAAGTCCTGCATCTGGGGAAGAACAACCCTATGCACTCAGATATGTTGGGGGCCACCTAGCTTCAAAGCAGCTTGTCAGAAAAGAACCTGTGGTCCTGGTGGACACGGATTGAACAGGAGCCAGCAATGTGCCCTTGCTGCAAAGAAGGTTAATAGTGTCCTGGGCTGCATTAGGCAAAGTATTGCCAGCAGGTTGAGGGAGGTGATCCTTCCCCTCTACTTTGCACTGGTGAGGCCACAGCTGGAGTCCTGTGTCCACTTCCAGGTTCCTCAGTAAAACAGAGACATGGATATACTGGAGAGAGTCCAACAATGGGCCACAAAGATGATTAAGGGACTAGAGTATCTCTCCTATGAGGAAAAGCTGAGATGGCTAGGACTGTTCAGCCTAGAGAAGAGAAGGCTTGGGGGGGATTTCATCAATGTATATCAATACCTGAAGGGAGGGTGTAAAGAGAACAGAGCCAGGCTCTTTTCAGTGGTGCCCAGTGACAGGACAAGAGTCAATGGGCACAAGCTGAAACACAGGAGGTTCTGTCTGAATGTCACTAAACACTTTTCCTGGGAGGGTGACTGAGCACTGGAAGGGATTGTCCCTCCTTGGAGATATTCAAAAGCCATCTGAACATAGTCCTAGGCAACTGACTCAAGGTGACCGTGCTTGAGCTGGTTGGACCAGATGACCTCCAGAAGTGCCTTCCAACCTCAGTCATTTAGTGATTCTCAGCATAAACTTGTCCTTTCTTTGGCCTGCTCTTTTCAGGTAACTATTGCTCCATCCACATGCATAAGTACCTAAAGAGCCAATTCATACAAACTCATGCAGAAGAGGCTTTTATGACCATTCTTTATGTTGTATAAACCTGAACTGTAGAACTGTGCACTGTAGGATGTTGTAGATATTAAACATTTACATAGCTTTAAAAAAGCAATGGGTAAATTCACAGAAGAATTATTGGGTCAGGACTATTAATATAGAGCTCTACATCTAGCTTAGGAAATTCTTGAATTTTTTGAGATTGGGAAGCATTCTGGAGACTATTGCTATTTACTTTCCCTGTTCTTATGCCCTTCCCCAAGAGTCTGCAATTGGCTCCTGCTGGGAACAAGTTCTATTCTAGATGTCCAGACCTAGTGTTAGGTAGCTACTCTTAGGATGATTAATTACTGAGACAGAAGTAGAACGATTCTTTTGGGGGGGGCTCTGTAGTCAGGTATCTTGGTAAAATTTTGAAATATAGCTACTCTGATAGTCTCTCTAAGCTTTAATTTAGGAAACAGATAAGTTTTATTTATAAAGTATATTAATTCCTTTCGGTTTTGCCTCAACCTGTCTGATGATTCTGTCTTGCAGAAAGCACCTCTACTGCTGCATTACAGACCCAAAATGGACTTGCTGTAGGAGAACTTTATTGTCCTTCTAGACATTTGGGTTTTTTCGCAGAGACTATCATCTAGCACCTTAGTGCAACACTTAACTCTCATGTGACACAAACCAGCAGAATCATTTTGGAACACTAGTGCTTCTACAGCACTGAATATTTCTAGGGATGTGCTGCATGGATTTTTGGACAAAATTTTTTTTTTTTTTGTACAAATTAAATAAATCACAACTCAACCGGATTCTACAAGCACTGAGTTTACAGATAGTGAAAAGACTTCAGAGTTCCATGGAACTCAGCCTGATTCATCTATTTGTAGTTACACAAAAATAACCTAAAATGGTGTGGGAGAAATTTAAAATGTTGCTTTTAACATCAAATTACTACATTTACTTTTTTTCTTTAAACTTTACAACTTGTTTCAGTATGTTTCTCTGAGGTGTTCTTGTTTTCTGTAGTATGCCCAATTATGTCAGCTTTAATCAAGCCATTCTATAGGGCATTGAACATACCTAATGATACAGTGACTGATAATATTATGTTGCATTGAAAACTTCATAAAAGCCTAGAGATCCAATTGCTTCATTAGTTTTGCACAATGTTTGTTCTTTATTATGTTTTAATATCCCCACTTTGCATGTTGATTTGAAATGAGTTCACTTGATTTTTTTAAATATGCCTTAATATTTTGCCATGGCATAAATTACATCTGATCATAACAAATACTCATAAGTGCTGAACTTGTGAAATTGTTTTAAAGCAAATATGCCATAGAATTGGGGCTTGCAAAATTTAAATTTTACTTTAGGAAATATTTGCTATTTTATTAGCTTTTAAAACTATGGCTGTTGGGCACCTTTTGTTGATGTTGCACAAGTTTCCATCCACTAGCTAAAAATTCTTCAGTTAACTACAAACCAATTCTGTATGAGACCGTAGCTGTTTATAGCTCAATTACTCTTTATCATTGAGGTCAGATTAGATTACAGGGGCACTGTCTGGCCTTAACTGATAATTTTGCTTGTCAAGCCCTGAGAGATGCAAAGTACCATATGTGTATGTGTGTCTGTGTACAGACATGCAAGCACCTTAGAGAATCAACCTTCAGTAGTGCTTAGCAGTGTTGACTACACGGATTGAAAGGATTTTTTAAATAATCAGCTTCATTAAAATGTTGTAGTAGTTGAAAGTGACTTCTGCAAGCTGCATAGCATTATATATAGCATGGATGGGAGTGTGTCTGACGTGGGGTCTTAGGTAACTGAAAAGATAAGCAGTATTATTGGCAGCTGGGGGCTGCCGATAATTTTTAACTCTTTGAGTTTTCCTGATAGCTGAAAATGGCAGTTTTATCAAACACTTTATTCTTTCATAAAATGTCAATGGCTAGGAAAATCAGTATGCATGTTAGCACTGCCCTGCTTCTTCCAGCTGTGCTCCCCTATTTTGCAAGAAAGCATTGCTTAATGTTGCTTGATAATAGGAGGTTGATCTCATAAGAGGCTTATTCAAGTATTCTAAATCCTACTGCCTCTTCCTGAGTTTTCCAAGCACCACATTGCTCTGGTCATCTCCCATACTCTTCTTAACTGAACTTTTCAGTTCTTCTTTTCCTGGTTCTGCTCATGCCAGAGGGAATCTCTAAGTTCACTTGTTTGTCTTAGGAAATGAGGGCCTTGTTTTCATTTATGGCCATAGATAGTGAATGGTGAAGAAATTGAAAGAAATGCAAAGAGAAAGAAAAAGTCTACTGAACTATGGGAGCAGTCAAGAGAGACACAGTAAGGCCAGTGGAGTACTGCCATCTCTGCAAATGATTATGTGAGACCACTACATTTAAACATCTGAGTTAGACAGGACTTCTTTATTCCAAGGCTTAGAGAATGTGCATGTGATAGAATTAGAAGTTTACTCTGGTTTTGCTGTACTGTTTCTGGACTCGCTTACCTACAATTTAGCTTTTATCTGCTTTTAGCATTAATAGAATTGACAGAAGAGGACAGGTGAGATCTAATTAGTCTATTTTTGGTAGTTTTATACAGAATAGTGAATGCAGGTGGTATGGATGTATATGTAAGTTAACATAATAGGCTTTTCTGGAGCTCTTCATGTGGCTATCATATATTTCCCAGTGTAAATCAGGAGCTGGTGAGGCCTCCAGATAGTGCAAATATGGTTTTAAATACCCATCCTTCATGCACCCCTAATGTACCTGACAGACATGGAGCTCAAGCCCATAAACCATGTAAATGCCTAATTCATTGTTCATCTACAGTCTAAGGATTTAATAAATATATTTTTGATTGCTCTACCTCAGTATATGTACACTGTGGAACCTTATGGCAAGATCAGATGTTGATGCAGTGCTGTTGAAGTTTATTGGGATTTTAGTGTTTCCCTGTGTAGCTCTACAACTGAAAGGGGTTAGCAGTTACAAACATGTTAATTCAGAAAGCTGTCTTCCATTCAGTTCTAAATCTTGCTCTAACAGTCTATAGTATAGAATATATTTATGCAAGTTTATAACTACCTTTGGAATCACCTGAATTTCTTACAGTGCTATACAGGCACGGCACCTGTAGCCAGTGTTAACACATATAGCTGGTGATTGCTCATAATTGTAACTGCTTGTGTAACGTGTTTAATCTGATGAAACCTCAGCAGTGCTTTTAAAAACAATGCAAACAAAAAAACCCCAACCACAACCCTATTATTCACATCATGTGAAAATAGATATCTTCATTACAAAAACTGTTCTCCATGGGGAGGGATGGGATGGTGTCTGCATCATTTGTTTGCTTTCTAGCTTTATCGAAAGACTAGACTACAAATTAATTCAAGTCAGAGACAAGCCTTGGGGTCAAAGTTCTGTTTTACTTCTTTGAAGCTTAAGAAATAGTTGATTTTTATATTGACTAAAACAATACTGACCTCTCTTTTAACTTTTAAATATGAATGTTTGGCTCAGTATAGATATTTCTTGAATCTTGATAAGTTTATGATTAATTTATTTTTATCATAATGGAGATAGCATTACTGTGAAGTAATTTTTACAGCCACTTACACTGGTAAATAATTGCAATAAAAAGGTATCTTGTAGCATTATCCTCAGCAGCAATGAGACTTAATTATCCCAGGCTGAGAGTCTCACTAGATATAGTTTTCATTAAAAATAGGTAATTCACAGAAAATATATAATGAAATTAAGTAAGATTTGGAAGCTTGGAAAAATTAACTTTATAAAAATTATTTATTACATTAAGCATTCCATTTTATTTTATCATTAGAGTATTTTTTGTTTCAAAGGACGAGCTTTATGTGCAGGCATATAAAATTGTAACATTTTTTACGGCTTCTTCCTGTTATATTAGGTTTGAATAGCTTTCATTTGTGTGTCTTTGCTATGTGTGGCTAAAGAGCTTTGCTTAATCTTTTGTGCAGTGGGACATAAATATGCATTTATAAGGCATATGTTTAAACTGTAAATGTAGCATCTACTTATAACTTTAAAAGCCATGTAGATGGGGATTTTCATATATACATTCAGTGGGGTTTTGCTTGGGATTTTCATTTGTGGTTTGTTGGGGGTTTTGTGTTTTTTTTAAAGAATGAAGTTTGGAATTTTATGAGCTTGTAAAATCTTTAAGTGCAAGAACTACCCATCAGCAATATTTTAAAATGGATGATCTAGCAAGAAACATCAATATGAATTGTGGAAATAATATGCAAAAATGCAGCCTATCCAAAATTGGTTTGTGCCATTGTTATGTTTGGTATCTTAGTGTGTCATCTAACCTGAGAATATTTATTTTATTGGTTGTGCAATAATATACACAACACTGTCACCTCTGAGAATGTGGGACTGCAAAATTTCAATAGACTATGAGTCTTTGAAAGCTTGTCTGGCTCCATTGTTGTTATAATGGCATAATAAGTCTTAGGAGATTCACTTTTTTCCCCCACTGGATGGTACATGGAACTATACAGCTAACCTATTTTTCAATTATATGAATCTTACCATTAATTAGAATTGGAAAAAGCCAACTAGTCTGTACAATAACACATTAATCTTAATAAATGCATTTTCTCAGCCGTACTTAAGAAATGTATTTAGTACATAAGGTTGAATTTTGCAGAAAAATCTAGTTTCTGTATTTCCTCAGGTAATTGATTCAGTTTTTCTGCTTAAAGTTAATAACAATAAAAAATGTCATACATACTAGATTTTTGCATAAGATTCACTTAACTATAATTGAGAGTTATTGACTTCTGTCTCTGATAGGTGCTATGAAAGCATTAAGGTGCCTAACATCAGCATGGAAAAATACTTTAATGTCTGCTTTCATGAAAATTTGTAATCATGTACAGACACACTCTAGGTACCTGCCTTTTGTGTGAAGCCAACAGTCATATTTTTACAATGGAGTGTGATATGCCTATACACAAATTTAAAACTTTTCTTGTTGCTTGAGCCACTTGGATAGATCCTCAAGGCTTCTTGGAAGCCTTTTGAAGCCACCATGATCTGCTGAGATCAGATTGCAAGATAGGGGCTAAAAGGCCAATTCTGCAAACTCTTACAGTGGTAACTTTATTACTAACCTAGATAGTTCCACTGAAAGCAGTGGAATCATTCATGTGGACAAAATTGCTTAAATGTGTGTCTGCAAAATGGAGTCCTAAGTTTTGACAGACTGATGTTTCTGTTTATTTTAACTTAAAAACATTGGTTTAATACAGTTCTTTTATTCAAGTAATTTAATTTTCTGCAACAACATTAAATTAATGTTAAAGGACAATAAACCAATATAATCACTAAGCCTTTATCCTTGATATATGGTGTAATAAAGATACTGAAACTATCAGAGTATAAGACCATATTTTTTACTTGGTTTCATTTGAGAGATTACTTTTTTATACTGTTTCCTGTGTGATTTTTGTACTATTGGTGGCTAGTTTTGGTCTGAAGAAGCCTTTTGGGATTATTGCTTAATGTTTTGATGTTATGATAGTTATGCTTGTATCCAATGTTTTGCCAAATAATATTATATGCTTGTTAATAAAAGTAAAAAAGCTACTTAAATCTTGCCTGGCTGTTGGTAGTTCTTCCATTCCACTCCCCCCTCTTCCTGCCCCTGCCCTGGTACTATACTATGTGAACTAGTCCTTTATGTTCTTAAACAAACACAGTGTGACTGGAACAAGAATGACATACATGGTTTTATAATAAATCTTTATTCCCATTTTACTGAGTTGAGATGTTGGCATGGCCCAAAGGAGTGCTTTATGACATATGATGATGAAATGTCTGTGCCAAATGTGTGGCCATAATTGCCTATCAGTTAACTAACATGTCTTCTCTTGGGGGGACAGGAAGAAGGTATGGGCAATTTCAAAATGTCGGAAGTCAAGTAGATGAGGCAGAAGGCCGGCATGGCTAAGCAGGGATCTTCCTCTGGAGCTAAGGCAAAAAAGGAAGGTGCATGCCCAGTGGAAGCAAGGTCAGGTGACATGGGAAGAATACAGAGATGCTGCTTGCCACTGTAGGAAGAAAATTCATGCAGCCAAAGCTCAATTGGAGTTGAAGCTGGCCAGAACTGTGGGGGACAATAAAAAGAATTTTTTCAAATACGTTAGTAGCAAAACGCAATGCAGAAAGAACATTGGCCCATTCCAGGATGAGGATGGTCACCTCACAAACAGGGACGTGGACAAGGCATAGGTGTTTAATGCTTTCTTTGCTTCAGTCTTCAACGCTGATGATGTGCTAAGGGGGTCCCAGAGCACTGAGCTAGAGGACCATGACTGTGAGAATGATCAACTCCCAGTCAACCCTGAAATTGTGCAGGATCTGCTGCTCCAGCTTGATCCCTATAAGTCCATGGGGCCTGGTGGGATTCATCTGAGAATCCTCAAAGAGCTGGATGATGTCATTGCAAGGCCTCTCTCAATGATTTTTGAGCAGTCTTGGGAATCCAGAGAGGTCCCAGTCGACTGGAAGCTGCCTAACATTGTCCCAATTTCCAAGAAGGGCAAGAAGGATGACCCTGGAAACTACAGGCCTGTTAGTCTCACTTCAGTGCCTGGTAAAATTATGGAAAATATTATTCTGGGAGGTATTGAAAAACACTGGAAGGACAACACAGTCATCAGTCACAGCCAGCATGGCTTCATGAGGGGAAAGTCCTGCTTGACAAAATTTCCTTTTATGACAAGGTAACCAACCTAGTTGATCAAGGGAAGCCAGTTGATGTTGTCATGGGACAAGTGGGAGCTTCAAACAAGCCCTGCCTTAGCCTCAGATTTTTGGTAACAGTTTGAATTTAAGAAATCACCCTGGCCTGCAAGTTCTAAGAATAGAAGATCAGGTCTATTTATAAAGTGAATTATTTATTAAACAGACAAGGCATAACAGATGACAGATCTTAATCAGAGTTACTTACTACACAGTATAAAACTAAAAAGAAATACTAGTAGATTGTTGCCTTTTTCCACCTAAAATTAGAAGCTGGACAATGTTAAGAGGATAAAGAAAGCAGTTACCTTTATTGGAGGACCTCCAAGGGTACAAAATGTGTGCCAAGATGTCAACCCAAAGCCAGCCACACCCTCCCCCTCCGAATGGACTCTGACACTTTTATAAGTTTAGCAAATTAACACAATTGACAAAAATATCCCAATTAGAAATACAGTTAATGAGGTAATTCCCCCTTGGTTTGGCCTCCTACTGAAGCCTCCGTAAAACTTCTAGCTCTACTGTTGTTTATGCTTCTAGGGTACATGGGATAGAGAAATGTCCCTGGTTCCCAGAACACTAATGGTGATAAGGTATACAGGAATGTCTTGTTATGTCTAAGGGGTAGGGAAATGGCTAGCTAAGAATCTACATAGTTATACAGTAAAAAGGCTACAGGGCTACTAATATATAAGAACTATAAAAGCAAAAATCTCTTTGGCATCAAGATTACACCATAACATAAAACAGTTCACAATATCAAGGTACCTATATTAAAGCTAGCAAAAGAAATAGTATTGATTAAGAGTCAAATGTAATTTACCAAAGAAATGATTATAATGTACACAGATTCCTTTCACTTAACCTCTGGGGGAGTAACCACAAAGCAGGCATCCCTACTCACGGAAGAAACTCCACACATTTCCACAGAAATGTATAGAGGATTTCTGCTTTGTGAAAGTTTGGTGCGGCTTTTATACTTTGTAAAGTGAGGTGTCTGTCAGTCAGAAATCCAGCTTATCTTCCCAGATCTCACTTCAACAGTAAGATGTTTATTGGCAGCTGGGAGATGCCAGATCGTCATTAACCCCATGGAGCCAAAATAACTCATTACAAGACAGCTTGTCCTGTTTGAATTACGACTGGTTAACAAACAATAGACAAGATTTTGTGGGGGGCAAGATGCCCTGCTGCAGATGTAATCTTTTTGGATTTCAGTAAAGCTTTTGATACTGTCTCTCACAGGATCTTTCTCTATAAAATGTCCAGCATACACCTGGGTAAACATGTCATGCGATGGGGGAGCAAATAGCTCACAGATCGGGCACAAAGAGTTATAGTGAATGGGGTTACATCACACTGGTGACTGGTCACTAGTGGAGTTCTGCAGGGCTCCATCCTAGGCCCAATTCTCTTCAACATCTTCATTAACATCTTGGACGCAGGACTTGAAGGCATGCCAAGTAAGTTTGCCATCAACACTAAATTGGGAGGAGCTGTTGACTCTCTTGAAGGCAGAGAGGCCCTGCAGAGAGACCTAGACTAATTAGAGAGATGGGCAATCACCAACCATATGAAGTTTCACAAGGGAAATGCCGGATTCTGCACCTGGGACAGGGCAACCCTGGATGTATGGACAGACGGGAATGAGAGGCTGGAGAGCAGCCCTGTGAAAAGAGGCCTTGGGGTCCTGGTCAATGACAAGTTGAATATGAGTCACCAGTGTGCCATGGCAGCCAGAAGGGCCAACCATGCCCTAGGGTGCATCGAGTGTAGCATCACCAGCCAGTTGAAGGAGGCGATTGTCCCTCTCTGCTCTGCCCTGGTGCGGCCTCACCTCAAGTACTTTGTGCAGCTTTGGGCACCAAAATATAAGAAAGATATGAAGCTATTAGAGAGCATCCAGAGGAGGGCGACAAAGATGGTGAAGGGCCTTGAGGGGGAAGCCATACAGGGAGTGGCTGAGGTCACATGGTTTGTTCAACCTGGAGAAGAGGAGACTGAGGGGAGACCTTATAGCAGTCTACAACTTCCTTGTGATGGGAAGAGGAGGGGCAGACACTGATCTCATCTCTGTGGTGACCAGTGACAAGACCCAAGGGAATGGCCTGAAGCTCTGTCAGGGGAGGTTTAGGTTGGATATTCGAAAAAGGTTTTTCACCCAGAGGGTGGATAAGCAGTGGAACAGGCTCCCCAGGGAAGTACTCACAGCATCAAGCCTGCCAGAGTTCAAGAAGTGTTTGGACAATGATCTCGGGCACATGGTGTGATTCTTAGGGCTGTCCAGTGCAGGGCCAGGAGTTGGACTTCAGTGATCCTTGTGGGTCCCTTCCAACTCAGTATATTCTATTACTTTGCCTTACCACCATGACTTTTCAATAATGATGGAGAGTGGTTTGGCAACATCAGCCAGTTCCCTCAGGACCCTGGGATGCATCTCACAAGGCCCCAGAGACTTGTGACTATTCAGTTTCATCAAGTGGTCTTGCACCTGCTCTTTGCTTACTGTGTGAGGGACTTTGCTTCCCCCAACACACACCTAGAGATCCAGGGATGTGAGAGATGTGGGAGGCCTGACTGCCAGTGAAGACTCAGGCAGAAAACTCATATCTGTTGATACCAGTTCTCCCTTCTCGTTTACTGGGAGGGGTACACTCTCCTTGGCCTTTCTTTTCTGGCCTATGTACTTATAGAATCCCTTCTTGTTATTCTTCACATCCCTTGCGAAGTCCCATTCCATCTGTGCCTTAGCTTTCCTGATCCCATCCCTGTACATGTGCACTATTTCCCTGTACTCTTCCCAGGACACGTCCCTGCTTCCACTGGCTGTTCATTTCCTTCTTACTCCTCAGTTTGAGGAGCAGGTCCTTGCTCAGCCATGCTGCTTTCCAGCCTGCCTTGGCTGATTTCTTACACACCAGGATGGAGAGGTCTTGCTCCTAGACCAGGAAAAGTGTCCTTAAAGAGTTGCGAGTTCTGGTCAGCTTCTCTGTTTCTAAGGACAGTTTCCCAGGGCATCGCATTCACTAACTCATTAAACATCTGGAAGTTCACTCTTCCAAAGTTCAGGGTCCTGACTTTGCTCTTTGCCAGGCTCACATTCCTTGAGACCACGAACTGAACCAAGGCATAGTCATTACAGCCCAGGTTGCCTCCAGTCTTAACCTCCTTAATGAGCTCATCTGCATTGGTGAGCACCAGGTCCAGCAGCATGCATCTTCTGGTTGGTTTGTCTAATACCTGGACCAGGAAATTATCCTCGATGCACTCCAGGAGTCTTATGGATTGCTTACAGCCAGCTGTATTGCTCTCCCAGCAGACATCTGGGTGGTTGAAATCCCCCATCAGGATGGGAGCTTGTGAGCGCAATGCCTCCTGGGGCTGAAGCAAGAAGGCCTTGTCAACAGGCTCCCTCTGATCAGGTGGCCTGTTGTTGGCTGACCCCAAACACAAGGTGCCCTTTATTGGTCTGTTCCTTAGTTTTCACCCACAAGCTCTCAACCTGTTTGTGGCTGTTTCTCAGAGGCAGCTCTTCACAATCTATCCATTCCTTAATATAGAATGCAACACCCCTGGCCATCTTTCCCAGCCTGTTTCTTCTGAAAAGCTTGTAGCCCTTGATTGCCCTGTTCCAGTTGTGTGATTCATCCCACCATGTTTCTGTGATAGCAATTAGGTCATCGTTTTCTAATTGCACCACGGTTTTCACTCCTCTTGCTTGTTTCCCATACTGTGCACGTTGGTGTAGAGGCACTTCACCTGGCCTATTGGCCTCTTCACCTTTTGGGACAAGCCCTCCCTAATTCCTTTGTGGCGATTTACAGGCATTTCCCTTCTGATTCCTAGAGTTTTGGTGTTTCCTGGTTCCTCTCTGACACTCAGAACATCCCCTTTCCCCTCCAAACCTAGTTTAAAGCTCTGCTAATATGTCCAGCCAGCTTCCTTCCCAGAACACTTACCCCACTTGGTTGCATGTGCCCCATCCAGTGTCAACATGCCCGGTCTCTTGAAGGCACATCTGAGATCATAGAACCCAAAACCCTGAGTGTGGCACCAACCACGCAGCCAGTCATTCACCTGATCCATTTGTCTTCTTCCTGAGTACCAGTCTCCAACTGAGGATAGAAGAGAACACTGCCTGTGCTCCCAATCCCTTCAACATCTTTCCAAGGGATATGAAGTCCCTTTCGATATTTTGCAATCTCCTCTTTGCAGCCTCATTCAACCCTACATGAAAGAGTAGGAGTGGATGATAGTCCTCTGGTTTTACCAGGCTTGGCACCCTCCTTGTGGCATCAGAAATGTGGGCCCCCAGTAGGCAGCAAACCTCTCTAGAGATTGTCCAGATGGCAAATGGGTGCTTCTGTGCCTATCAGTGAGGAGTCTCCAATAACTAACATCATTCATGCTTTTTTGGTGGCACTGGTTCTAATACAGGTGGTTGATTGCACCAACTTTGTACCATTGTCCTTTTCTTGGTCTTGACTACTTATCATGCAGTCTTCTTCCAGCCCCAGTGTCATATCTGTTGTGTAGAGCCACATCGATAGCAAGGGGAAGACACTTCCTTTTGCTCTAAGCAGAGTCAAGATTCCAGTCTCCCTTGTTTTGCAAATCAGTCAAGTCTGCAAGCAGAGGAGCCTGTCAAATAACATCTAAACAGCAATAACAGCTATAAATTTGATCTCGTACATTCCAATCAAATCTGTCGTAATCTCAAACCCTTCACGTCTCACATTGGGCACCAAAAAGGACTGTCGCAGTATAACCCCAGCTGGCAACTAAGCACCACTGCTTGCTCACCACCTGCACAGTGGGATGGGGGAGAGAATTGGAAGGGTAAAAGTGAGAAAATTCGTGGGTTGAGAAAAAACAGTTTAAGAATTGAAAAAATGAAATAAAAATAATAAATTTTAAGGAAAAAGAAAATAACAGACAAATAAAACTCAAGTAAGACAAGTGATGCCAATGAAAACATTTGCTCACCACCAACCAACTGATGCCCAGACAGCCTCCAAGTAGCAGCCCACCCCAGCAACCTCCCCCCTAGTTTTATTGCTGAGCATGACATCATACTCATTGGTGGGACAGTGTGAGAATCATAGAATCATAGAATGGTTTGGGTTGGAAGGGACCTTGAAGATCAGAAAGCAGAAAACGCCTTGACTATGTAAGCACTGCTTAGCAATAAGGAAAACATCCCTATATTATCACCACTGTTTTCAGCACAAATCCAAAACATAGCTCCATACTAGCTATTGTGAAGAAAATTAACTCTACCCCAACCAAAGCCAGCACAGTTATCAACACCATTCTAGCTACAAATACAAAGCACAGCACTATGAGGGCTGCTATGGGGAAAGTTAACTCCATAACTCCATCCTAGCCAGAGCAAATAAAGTTTTGTACCACGAGATGCTGGTAAATTATGATCCCAGTGAGAAAGGCACTCAAGACTCTGTGTCATGGTTTGACCCAGTGTGAGACAGATCTGGTTGGTTGGAACAGGTGAAGGACAGTTCTGTGAGCCACTTAGTGTTCATGTGACGTCTCTGTGAAAGGAATGTTGTAAAAACCACCCAGGAAGTAAGGTCACTTCCTCCCTTCCTCCCTTGCTCCCAGCTGTACCCACGAGCAGGAGAGGCTTCCTCCACACCCCCGGGCCAGGGGCCCACGGCCCGGGGGGCCAGCGGGGGCAGCCGGCCTCACCCCACCGGTCCTGTGCCGTTTTGGACCTGAGAGGAGCTGGTCTATTACCATCTGGACCAAGGCCAAACAGAGCAGCAGCTAAGCCGAGCCAAGCTACGCAGAGAGAGCTGAGATTTGCCAGAGAAAAAGCACCCTTTTTCGGAGGTGGATGGGTGAGATCGAAGAGTGACCTTGCTGTTGTAGATAAGGCAGAGAATGAAGTAGCAGCCAAAAGACTTACTAAAATTTGGACGGCTGCCAGTGCAGAGAAAGCAGTACAGGGGGGAAGGAGCCTTGGGCTTGGGAAGCAAGCCTCATACAGCTGCATTATCTTATGGGAGCATGTAAACTGTTATAAATACTTTTGTAGGCAATTTCTGCAAATATTAACCTCTTCTCTAAGCTAGAGAGAAAGGAAAGCAGTCACGTGAAAGACTAAATATGGAGACCAGCAGCCCAATGGAAGAGAAGACAAGGAGTGGCAGGAAGTGCCAGAGGAGCCATCTTTACCAGCATCGAGATCCACCTTTTTCTGTGAACTGTGCTGTGTGATCTGGAATAATACCAAACTAAATTTCTCTGTAAATCACAATACAAGACGTGGGAGAGCTTGAAATTCAACAGCCTAAAATAAGAACATTTTTATGTTGTGTGCAGGTGAAATTTGCAGCCTTTGCAGCCTTTGGAGATTATGAGTAAAAGGGGGAAGTGTACTACTGAGTGCCTTTAAGCTGGAATGACTTACTCTTAAAATGTTTAACCCCACTAGACTTTTCTTGTGACCCACAAACTGCCGAGAGTATTGTGGGAGAGAGGATACACCACTGCAAAAACCAGGGTGAGCTGTGGTGTTTCTGGAAGGTTTGGAACCACGCTGAAGATACTTCTTAGGGAACTGTCTTCCATGGGATGGATCCCACTACACTACAGAAAGAACTCTCTTTATCCCATGAGGTGGCAATAAGAACTCTTAATCATAAGATCAGAATCTCATGTTTATGTCCTTTGCGTGATCAGTGAGAAGGATTGGAATGTATTGGGAGGAGAATGATATTTGTACATTATGCCTTAATATTTTTATTATTTTTTTTAATTCTTTCTATTCTTAGTAGAGTTAGTAAATAAATTATTTAATCATTTTCCAAGTTTGCAGCCTGTTTTTGCTGTCTCCTCTCCTCTGAAGAATATAGCGTGGGGTTCTGGAGTTTGCCGCCAGGTTAACCCTTGACACTCTGCAAAACACCAATTAAAATGCCATTCATTGGCGCTAATGCTACAAAGAAAGAGAGGATAATATAGATAATCTGTTGTCCCTTCAGATAAGTACAGATGGATTGGCGTTCAATAGCTGGCTATTTGCTACACTTAAAGTCAGTATGAGATACAGATGGTTGCGTAAGCTTACTATGCATATCTCAAGTGTTACATGCATGCAAAAAAATGTCACTTAGCAACCCATTCATGTCTGGTGACAGGTAAGGGATCTTTCAGCCTCGAGAGGTAACCTTGAGGGGTGCCTCAAGGGCAGATCACTGCTGCGCAGCCAGCTGCTATGGAAGAAGAGCTCAACTGTCTTTGATGGCTGCACATATTGATAGCAACTGAAAAATGGTAAAGAAAAAGGAATAATATGCAAGATGTTGGGAATGTGTTCAGAAGCAGCATGTCAACATAAGAAATACAAAGAAAAGGAAACGAGAATGTTAGAAGATGAGGTTGAACAAAGAAAATTACAAGAAATGCTGTTATCTCTGTGAATAGAACAATTGTTGAAATAACTGGCGGAGGAAAAGGAAGAGTGAAAAAGAGTAAAGGACAAACTAGAACTCATAATAACTCAGGCCCCCAATCCCCCAGACCCTGTAAAGATCTGTAAGTTAATTGTGTCCCGAGAAAATTGGGATGGAGATATATGGAGGGACTCTGAGCAGGAATTTAGTGCTGAGAGTAGTGAAGAGAGCGAGTTAGATGAATCGGAGTTTAAGGTGTCCCCTATTATTAAAACTGAAGTGTTTGTAGGGCCTCGGGGGTAACCAAAGGAATACCACAAGAACCATTCCATGAGACCCCCTTCAACTGGCTAATTTGCAAGAAAGACAGGCAAAAGCCTGGTGAGAGCAAAACTAAATATCTGAAAAACATCTTAATATAAGGAAATTGTATTATGTTAAACCAAGATGATGTGGATGGCTTTTGGGGACAAGGAGTATTTTTAAAAGGGGGACAAGACCCTAACAATGAACTGCATTCTATCATGTGCCAAATAGCTTATTGAGCAGGGGGAATAAACCCTTGGGAGCAGGGAAAACTCACTGCTATCCCTATGCAATCATTAGGCAAACTTTCTACTGCTGTTACGAAGGAAGCCTGCATTCAAGCTATGAACAATGGGGTGAACATGGCAACTACCATCTCAGCTTCCATAGATCCCCAGGCCATAAATTCACGAATACGGGCTGTGTTGGTTTGGCTGTAAACCAGCAGGGGAAATTAACCCTACACAAAATACCTCGAGAGATTTTAGGTCAAAATTACAGTTTTAATAAAAAAGGTTAAAATAAATGCAGTAAAACAGAAACACAGGCTTAAACAAACCGACAGTCACGGTACAACCTGATACCCTGTTGACCAGGGTGGTAGCTGTGCAGTCCAGTTAGGCACTGGTCCTGCAGGAAGGCCTGGTAGGCCAGTCCCGGTAGTGGAGTGGAGTAGCTGAGTCCAATTCCGAGGAGTGGAGTGGAGTGGAGTGGAGTGGAGTGGAGTGGAGTAGCTACCTGAATCCAATTCCGAGGAGTGGAGTCCAGTCGAGTCGAGTTGAGAGTCCTGTCGAGAGTGGAGTCCTGTCGAGTCGAAGGATATTTTCTCCCACCCAAAACCCTTGTTTTATGCTGTGCTTCTTGGCTGGCACCTCCCCCAGGGGCGGGGACTTTCACAATGGAAGAGGATCTTCCCGATGTTCTATTGGTTGCTTCGGTAATGAGCTTGGATGAGCCCTAGGGTCCTCCGAGATGGTCCCCAGAGTTCTCAGAGATAATCCGGGGTCCTCCGATGGAGTTCAGGCTAATTAGTCAGGCTGGGTGGTGCTAATGGGCCATTAGCTGAGATCAGATAATCAGCTGGGTGGTGCTAATGGGCCATTACCTGAGATCAGATAATCAGCTGGGTGGTGCTAATGTGCCATTACCTGAGATCAGATAACCAGGGTGGGTGGTGCTTGCTGTCGGTTGGAGTGCTTATCTCAGTTGAGATAAGGAGTCCCAGGTGTGTAATTATGAAATTTATCCAGCTTTTGTGGGTGGTAATAGAATATATAACTAACCCAGGACAGACCCACACTAGAGCAGATTGTGAAGAACTACAACCTGTGGGAAGGACCCACATTGCAGAAGTTCTTGAAGGACTGTTTCCGTGCGTGGGACCCAACACTGGTTGTGCTGATTTGAAAGTAAACCAGCGGGAGAAATGAACTCAAACAAATACCTTGAGCGAGATTTTCAGGTCAGAGTTACAACTTAATAAAGACTACACTAAATGCAATGATACAGAAAAACTGGCTGAGGCCCCCAAAGTACGATCTGGCACCCTGTTGGTCAGGGTGGTGATCACAGTCCTGTTGAAGTGATGGTTGCAGTCCTGTTGAAAGCAGTGGTCCTGTAGAAAGGTCTGGTCTTCCTCTAGGTCCGTCGAGTGGTGGTGGTTTCCCAAGACCTCAGACCTCGAGATTATATCCTGTCAGATTCAGGTGGTACCTCCCCCAGGGCAGAGAATTTCACAATGGAATGATGTAGTCCTATAAGTCATAGGATATTTTTGGAGTCCTTGATGGTCGTTTCAGCTGCCTATTCTGCTGGTGCCTACTCACTTCATTATAGCCCGTTAGCAGAGATGACCCCCTCAGGATGGGTGGTGCTGCTGCTTCCCCGGAGGGAGTTATCACGGCTAAATCATGGTGAAGATAAAGAAATACTACCCTGCCTAGCAGGGTTTGCCTCTTCTCAGCTTGTAGCCTGAGGGATGGGGTGTGCACTGGGCAGTTACTGTGAACTACCCATCGTTAACAGTTTATGATGTAGATGGAAGTAGAATACACAGTTTGGTTACACCCATATTGGCACCCTTTTTCCTGTAACCATGACACTGGTTCAAGGGAAGAGCATGAGGAGGAAGGCGAGGCAAAAACAACCTGTGATGAACTGACCATAAGCCCTCATTCCTCATCCCCATGTACTGCTCAGGGCAAGAAGTCCAGAGTGTAATTGAACCCAGGAAGAAGGGAAGGGTGGGGGCAAGGTGTTTTAAGATTTGGTTTTATTTCTCATTATCCTACTCTGACTTCTTGATTGGTGACAATTTAATTTCCTCAAGTCGAGTATGTTTTGACCATGATGATAATTGCTGAGTGATCTGTTGCCTTCTGCTAAGAAGACAAGGCGACCTGGTTCAAGAGGCTAGCACGGCAGCCCGGCCTACCCCGTGGCCACTCGGGCCATGGACACACAGACACCAATGTGGTGGATGGTCAAATGGCGTTTATTATCTTATCTCATGAGGTTAAATAGTCGAGGGGCTTCACTACGTCAGGAAAGGGGGACTGTGGGATAGCTAGAGTTAGTAAGGNTTAAATAGTCGAGGGGCTTCACTACGTCAGGAAAGGGGGACTGTGGGATAGCTAGAGTTAGTAAGGAGTGGAAAACTACTGGAGTTAGGGGGGYTTGCATGCTCTTATCACAAAGGAATGAAGGGAGGAAGATTCCATGCTGCTCCCGCTTTCCGTCACATCGCGTGATCTTCCGTCCGCCTGTCCCTCTCTACCACAGTGATCTCCCTGTTTTTATCTCAACCCATGAGCCTTTCTCTCCCTGACTTGCCAGTGGGTAGTGTCAGAGACACAGACACCAACTTAAGGAATAGTGTAATTTACTATAATGCAAAACTGCGAAGAATCACAAAAGGATAAGCTTAGCAATGCACATAATCATTAGGAAAGAATTACAAAAAATTGCCTGTAGTGATTATGAAAGATACATCACCAGTTACCCTAATACTTTACCATCATCCAGGTCCGCACACACTGGGGGAAGCCATTGTCACAGCGAAGGAGTGGAGAACCACTCCCGGCAACTGGGAAATCCTATGGTGCATCCACCTACAGGCAAAGATGCTTCCGACTTTGCTGTGAGAGTAGCCTAGCTTTTATAATAAACAAGCTACCATTACTTCTAATGCAGGAATATCTGGTTTCATTCTCCTGTTGGGTTTCTCCCAAAGCCTGGCCAGGGCTCAAGGAGGAACCAAGGGTGTTGTCTAAATACGGAAAGGTAGATACACGTTTTGCCAATGAGTGGATACATATATCATATTGCTAAGAATACTTCTCTTATGAGTGGATACATATGACATTTGGTTGGAAGGTTCATCTAGAGGTCAACTTTGGTTCAGGGCTTGTTGTTCAGGCTTTAGTACTTCACTCCCCTGTCCAGTTGAGGAGAGAGAGTGATAGGGTGACTTGGTGGACACCTGTCGGCTAGCCAAGGTGAACGCACCACACTGCAGCAGATACACCTTGAAGTGTCTGTGGTCATGGATATGTCCATGCTACAGCAGGTATACCTCTGAAGGGATTGTGTCCCAAGGATAAGTCCATGCTGCAGAAGGTACACCTCAATGCATCTGTGGCTGTGAATAAGTCCATGATACAGCAGGTACACACCTGAAGGGACTGTGGCCATGGGTACGGCCATGTTGGAGCAGGTACATCCTTAAAGGGACTGTGGCCCATGGATAAGGCCATGCTGTGTAGCCCTGCATTTTGCAGTTCTTCAGTTGTGCAGTGTTTTTAAGTTCGGAAAATAGTTTCTCACGCACTTTTGTATAAACATAGCTCTTGTTATTCTAACCGGCCTGATTGTTTTGAATTCCTAACCTATATGATAGACAATTCCGTTGACCAGTGGACAGCAGGAGGTGGTATTCCCATCCTCCAATCCACGGTGGTTTCTGAAATCATATAAATAAAGACCGAGGGCAGAGGCCGCTCTCTTTCTTTTCCCCCTTGGCTTCCTTGGTTCTGCCCCGGTGGTGGACCCTGACAACTGTGTCTTGTGTGCTTATTTCGTGTCCGAGAGCGACATCTGGTGGTGCGTACGGCGTTTCGTAAGTTGTCAGGGGTTTTTTCCCCTAGGTAGCTAGGGCTGTTTAAAAATGGATATTACGAATCCATCATGCGATACCTTGGCATTGAGAGTGTTGGAGATAGCGCTGGAAACAGCTGAAGTCTCGGTCCCTGGAGCGGACTTGCAGAAACTATACTTCTGGGGAAAGGACAGAGGTCTTTTTGTGGAGCCTGGGCATGTGCTTTCGAAGGTGGCTTGGGTAGAGTTAGGTAAAGCCATTCTCGACAGCCTGGCTCTTG
>JACAXG010000427.1:46184-60464 GCA_018881555.1 Amblyornis subalaris | reverse complement strand
GGGAGCCCTCTCTGAACAGGAGGCGGGGGATGGGCAAGGGGAGTCCAGGTCTCAGATAGCTCCTGAGTCCCCTCTCCTGGCCCAGGCCGAGGTGGGGGATGGGAATTGGAACAGCCCCGAGGACGAGCTGGCCTCGGGGAGCCCCGGGGAAGCGTCTTTCCCCCCCCTCGGCAGCCGGGAGTTTAGTAGTGCCATTTCCTCCCACCTCGCGCTGTGGGACGGAGCAAGCGGAGGCGTGTGCCCATCCCTTTGTGCCTTTCCAGCGCAGGGGGAGCAGCCGGAGCTGCTGGCTCATGCGATTGTTACAGCTGAATGTCCAAACTGTGGAGTGTCCATTCGATACCCCCCTGGGGCGGCTCGAGTCCAGCTCGCACCATCCTCCGCCGCTTCTGATGAGGAAGGGGCGGGGGCTGCGGGCGGGTCTCTGGCCGGCTCGGAGGAGGCAGAAGCGGAGTCTGTCTCGGACGAGCCCGGGGCCGGGGACTTGATTGACTTGCACAGCGCGCCGCTCCCCGGGGAAGGCTGCCCCCCCCGTTCGGAGTGGGGCGTGCCAGCGCTTGGCCTCCACGTGCTGGGCAGTACGCTCCTTGGCGCAATTTCGGACGCTGCGCGCGCCGCCCAGCCGGCGCGGGTCCGCCAGCATCCGCCCGGCTCCCTGCCGGCTCCGCGTGGGCCGCCTCTCCCGGTGGCCTGGCCCCTCGCTGTACAGGGGCGGGGAGAACCCGGCCGGGCCCTGCTCCGCCCCGCCACCGCAGCCGGGACTGCCGCCGGGTCTGCCGACGCGGCGGCGGCGGCAGAAGCGGCAGCGGGGGGGGGGCGGCGGCGGCGGCAGAGGTGCGGCCAGAAGCGGCGGCATGGGCGGCGGTGCGGGCGGTGGCCGTGAGTGCCGCCAAGGCTCCGCGCGGCGCGACCGGCGCTCTGACTGGCCGGGGCCAGGTGCCGGCAGGCGCGACTGCAGCCCCACGGGATTCCACGGATCCCGGGGCGGCGGCAGGCGTGGTCCCCGCGCTGTTTGTTTTCGGCGCAGGCGGAGACACGGCTGGGAAGCCGCTGCCCACTCCCCCTCCTGGATCTCGGGCTGGCGGTTCCTCCTCAGCTGCTTTGTGGACCTTACCGCCTTGTGCAGTGACAGTCCATCCCCGGGACCAGACGAGGTTCTGGGGGGAGGTGAAAACGAAGCTTGACGACATGAGCGATCGTGCGAAGACACGCCACCCGCTGGTTCGTGAAGACAGATCCCCCAGCCCTGTGGTGGCTGAAGTCCTTGTGGACGCTGGGGAAGAGGACGCAGCAGGTGCTGCTGGTTCATCAGCAGGGCTTCAGGCTTTTCCCGTCGTTGCTGGTACTCCACAAAACACACATCAGGCTCTGCCATGGAAGGCTTTGATAGAGCTCCGAGAGACGGCTGGCAAATATGGTCTAGGGTCTAGTGAGGTCATGCAGCGTCTCAGTCTTTAATGCTTCCTCACTAGTGCCTCATGACATCCAGTCTCTGGCTCGGGTTCTCTTTCCGCCTTTGCAATATGACGTATTTGAAATGAAATGGCAGCAGCTGGCAATTAAGACGGTAGAGCAGAATGCCATGCTGGCTCAGCAAGATCCAAGACATGGGATTGGCATTGATGTCCTGATGGGCACAGGTGATTATGCTGGTGCTCGCAGGCAGGTTGTCCTGGATGGCACAGTGTTGGATCAATGCCAGGAGATAGGCACGGCAGCAGTGATCCTGACCATCGAACTGGCAGCTCCAGTGGAAGAATTTGCAGACATTGCACAGAAGGACAGTGAATCCTTCTTGCAGTTTGCAGAGAGACTGACCGCCTCTATCGAGAGGCAGGTAAAGGATCACAATGCAAGGGTGCTGCTTCTTACGCACCTTGCCAAGACTCGTTGCAATGCCGAGTGCAAAAAGCTGATCAGAGCAATTCCTGGTGAACCTTCTATATGTCAAATGATTGAGGTCTGTGCACAGCTGGACGCCACTACTTGTAAAGTGGCTGCCGTGGCTGCCGCCCCCCGGCTGGTCTGGTCAGGGCCGCAGGGCGGGCAGCGGAAGCAGAGGAGTGCTCAGGCCAGCAAGAAGCAGGGAAGAAAGGCACGGAGGGGCACAGGTCCTTTGTATCTCTGTGGTCGGTGTGGAAAGCCAAACCATATGGCAGATGTCTGCAGGGCAGCGGTTCGTGTTACTAGGCAGCCCTCCTCGGGCTTGGGAAATGGGCAGCCGAGCACGCGGGGGAGACGTGTGACGACAGAAGTATCCCCCCAAGCCCCGGAGACGATGGAGCTCTGCTTGGCCAGCTTGCAGCCAGCACCAGCGGCTCAGCAGGCATTGATGTCTGCACAGCGACAACGGTCGTCTTAGACTCTTGCGCAGTGCACAAAGTCCCCTTGGATGCCTTTGGTCCCTTGGGTGATGGCATGAGTGCTCTCCTCATGGGGAGGTCCAGTGCCACCGTTCAGGGCATCATTGTGCACATGGGACTGATCGACGCTGATTACTCTGGGCAGATTTATTCCATGATTTCCACACCCACCCCCCCCGATCACAATTCCTGAAAAGACTCRGATTGCTCAACTTGTTCCTTTTAAGTCTTCTGTTTGCAGGACAGAATTGAGAGAACAAGGAGACGGCTGCTTTGGTTCCACTGGGCCGCCTCGAGTTCATTGGACTGCTGTCCTGACCGAACACCGTCTAGAGATGCGGTGCACCCTGTCCATCCCTGATACCTCACCGCCAGAGATCTCTCTCCGCGGGCTCCTTGATAGCGGTGCGGACGTTACGATTCTCTCCCTTGCTGCCTGGCCCCCGCAGTGGGCATTGGACCCRGTGGGGACATCTGTCACGGGCCTGGGADGGAYGAAGCGCTGCTACGTGAGYCGGAAGCCTGTGAYGATAACGAACTCAGAGGGACAGACGGCCGTGATAAGGCCTCATGTTACTGAGACTGCTATTAACCTCTGGGGGAGGGATGTTCTGGCTGCGTGGGGGGTGCGCATTGGGACGGATTTTTAATAGGGGGCCACTGCGTTGAAGGGCGCAGAGTGTCCTACGCCTCCTATACGGTGGCTGGTGGACATACCGATCTGGGAAAATCAGTGGCCCCTGCCTAAAGACAAGCTAGTGGCCCTTCATGAGTTGATTCAGGAGCAGTTGGACCAGGGTCATCTGGAGCCTTCTACCAGTCCCTGGAACACTCCTGTCTTTTGCATCAAAAAGAAATCTGGGAAATGGAGGTTGTTACAAGACCTCAGGAAGGTGAATGCCGTGATGGAAAGCATGGGGAGGTTGCAGGCTGGGATGCCATCGCCCACCATGCTTCCTGCAGATTGGCCGATCCTCATTGTGGATCTGAAGGATTGTTTCTTTTCCTTTGCATCCCGATGACAGACCAAAATTTGCCTTCACGGTGCCAGCAGTTAAAAATGCAGGCCCTGCACAGAGATTTCAATGGAGGACTCTTCCCCAGGGCATGAAAAATTCCCTGGCCATATGCCAGAGGTATGTGGCCAGAGCCTTGTCTGGAGTTCGCAGGCAGTTTCCTGATGCTCAGTTTTATCACTACATGGATGACATCTTGGTGGCAGCGTCCACCCAGGAAGAGCTGCTGAGGATCCAGCCTCAGTTGCTCGATGCCTTGCATTCTCACGGGCTGCAGGTGGCTCCAGAGAAGGTTCAGCAGCAACCTCCTTGGAAATATTTGGGGGTCAAAATTTTGGAACGTACAGTTCAACACCAAGAGGTGCAATTTGTGCATTCAGTGCAGACACTGAATGATGCCCAGAAATTGGTAAGTGTCGTCGCTTGGTTATGTCCGTACCTGGGACTGACCACGGCACAGTTGTCTCCTTTGTTTGATTTGTTGAAGGGAGACTCTGATTTGAAGTCGCCTCGCACATTGACCCCTGAGGCACGTCAGGTGCTGGAGGAGGTTCAGCGAGCTGTTTCTGCTCGACAGGTTCATCGCATTGATCTCTCTGTTGATGTCACTGTTTTCATCACCACTCCAGATTTGCATCCCACAGGTATCATTGGCCAATGGAGTGACGAATGGTCCGATCCCTTGCACGTCCTGGAATGGGTCTTCTTGCCCCATCAGCCGCAGCAGACGGCAACTGCATTGTTTGAGCTGATCGCTCGCTTGATAGTCAAATGCCGACAATGGTGTTTGCAATTGATGGGGGCAGATCCCACAAAGATTGTACTACCGGTACAGCGGGAAGACTTTGACTGGAGCTTTGCAAACAGTGTTTCTCTGCAAAGTGCTCTGGAAAATTTCTCAGGGCAGATCACGTATCATCTGCCGAGCCACAAGTTGCTGCAAGTGGCAAAACTCACAGAGATTTCTCTGAGGCCCAAACATAGTCAGGAGCCGGTGCGCGGCCCCACCGTCTTTACGGACGGTTCAGGGAGAACCGGGAAGGCCATTGTTACTTGGAGGGATGGATCTGATTGGCAGGTTCTGGAAGGTCATGAGGATGGCTCAGCCCAATTGGTTGAACTGAGGGCTGCTCTTATGGCATTTCAGAAATTTTCCCAGGAACCTTTCAATTTGGTCACGGATTCCGCCTATGTGGCTGACATTGCACAGCGGTTGGGTTATTCAGTTTTGAAGGAGGTCAGCAATGCTGATCTGTTTCATTTACTGAAGACCCTGTGGTGTGCCATTCAGGACCGAGTTCATCCGTATTACGTTCTGCACGTAAGGAGTCATACCAATTTGCCAGGATCCATAGCGGAAGGTAACGTGAGGGCTGACAAGTTGGCTAACCCGGCCTGGGTAGCACCTCAGCCAGATACACTCGTGCAGGCCAAGGCATCGCATGGGTTTTTCCATCAAAACGCACATACCCTGCAGAAGCAGTTTCAGCTGACGCCAACTGAGGCCCATGACATTGTTGAGTCGTGCAACGATTGTCATGCGCTCAGGGCACCTTTGCCGACGGGAGTTAACCCCAGGGGCCTTAAGGCCTTGGAGATTTGGCAGACTGACGTCACTCAAGTCGCCGAATTTGGCCGGCTCAAGTATGTGCATGTCACGGTGGACACCTGCTCTTCTGCCATGTGGGCSTCTGCTCACRCTGGAGAAAAGAGCYGCGATGTCATTGCCCACTGGARGCAGGCYTTTGCAGTTCTARGCATACCTTCTGCTGTGAAGACYGACAACGGTYCCGCTTACGCCTCRAAAGAGGTGAGGCAGTTCCTGCAGTTGTGGGGTGTGTCACACAAGTTCGGTATTCCTCATTCTCCAACTGGCCAAGCTATAGTAGAACGTGCTCATGGTACTCTGAAGCGGGTTCTTCAAAAACAAAAACAGGGAACGCAGGGTGAAACCCCACACAGTCGGTTGGCAAAAGCTTTGTATACCATCAATCACCTTACGGTGCCGCAGAATTCTAATAATCCTGTCATTTTGAACCATCACCTCTCGTTACAGGCTTCGGACGAGGCACAGCAGCCTCGGGCGAAGGTTTGGGTGCGGAATTTAGTCACTAAGCAGTGGGAAGGCCCCTATGACCTCATCGCTTCAGGGCGCGGGTATGCTTGTGTATCCACAGATACTGGGGCGCGCTGGGTACCTGCAAAGTGTGTTCGTCCTGACCTGCGACCGCAGAGGCAAAATCCAGCYGACAGGCAAGGTGGAGACCGTGACCAAAGTGAAAGTCATCAAGAGGATGGAACATCGAGTAATGACTCAGATGCAGATGATGTGGGTGATCACTTCGATGGTCCTTCCACAAGCAGAGACTGAGAGACTGAACATTGTTCATTTTTCTTTTTTCTTTTTCTTTTTTAATGGAAAAAGGGTGAGATGTAGCCCTGCATTTTGCAGTTCTTCAGTTGTGCAGTGTTTTGAAGTTCGGAAAATAGTTTCTCACGCACTTTTGTATAAACATAGCTCTTGTTATTCTAACCGGCCTAATTGTTTTGAATTCCTAACCTATATGATAGACAATTCCATTGACCAGTGGACAGCAGGAGGTGGTATTCCCATCCTCCAATCCACGGTGGTTTCTGAAATCATATAAATAAAGACCGAGGGCAGAGGCCGCTCTCTTTCTTTTCCCCCTTGGCTTCCTTGGTTCTGCCCCGGTGGTGGACCCTGACAACTGTGTCTCGTGTGCTTATTTCGTGTCCGAGAGTGACAATGCTGGAACAGGTACTCCCCTCAGGGACTGTCATCTGTGGATAAGTAAGCCAAAGCATGGGCAAGGGATGAAGTTAATTGCAATGTTAAACCCCATATGGCCTGGTCCAAATGGACCAGAGGTGGAGACTGTAGTGCATATATCTTTAAATTGTTGTAACCTGGGATTTCAGATGCATGTTACAGGAATTACTGGAATTACTATTGTTGTCAGATGAAGAACTATTTGCTCAGCTGGTAGGGAAAAGACAATGATTATTCTGCAAAATCACTAGCCTATGGAACTGCACAATCAAACTATGATTAAACATTAACCAAGAAGGGTAACAAAAACTACACTTTATTGATCAAGGGTCTTGCAAAATAATGAACCAAAAAAAGTTAGACCAACTCTTCTCTATATTTGGAAAGTAGCACCAAGTTCATTGGGCAGTCAGGTATAACTCTGGGGTCAGCGACCACAAAAGACTACTGGAGGGACTCCTGGGACAAGAAAATGCATGCGCCAAGGGGAGGGGAAATACACTGATGACTTCAGGGAAATGATTATCATATGTATGTTTCTTCTGGGAAAATCAATGAATATATATATAAACTATAGTATATAAACACAAGCCTTTTCTGTACTTGGCATGCACGATAGCCTCTGAAATATCCCCTGTGCATCTGGCGATGAATAAAGAATGCCTGCTTCTTAATACTAAATTGGTGGTAATGATGCACAGGGAAAACTCTATAATCCGAAAGTTATAAAGTAGGTATGTTTTATTTCAGCATGCTGGGCACATGGAGGATAGCTCCTCTTAAGGCATGTGCAACGTCTGTAACAAAGCTCTCTATATTTATTTCCTAAAACATTATATATGTATTAAGGTTACCTGATACGCCCATACATATGCATAACTTAGTCCCGCTTCCCATGATAATGAGCTCTGAGATAATTTCCATACGCTTGCGCAGTGCCTCCTGGTGGTCGTGGGCAGGGGTCCCAAGATGAAGTAAGCGAGTCTTCCTCAAAGTTGAACTTTTTACCTCGCCTCCTTGCGCATGCTCTCTAGTCCTTTGGTCTTAGTCCAAACTTTATGGCTAGTTCCAACCGGTTTAGGGGTCCAGAGAGCAGGAACCAAGTCACGGTTCCTTCCTTTCATCAATAGTCTTGCGTCCTCCCTTGTTCTGTTTTGGCAAGCACAATTAGGTTAAGCAAGCAATACAAGCAGCTTTTGCTAGTAGCCCTTAACCCTTAATTTCCCTGTATCGGTAAGGAGTTTTTTATTTTACCAATTTTTGGTAACACTATAGCAGGAACCACCTGAACCAATGGAGGGTGAGCCTTACAAGAAGCAGTACAAGTGCAGGAGTGACCTGACCTGAGCTGGCTTTGCTGTCAAATAACTCCATGCAACACACCACCTCTCCTGTCCTGAGTGGACACCATAACAGATGGAGCCCGAAGTCATGGACTTAAAAAACCTCAATGGACATTTTGTGGACTGCTATGGAGGGAGAGCTCAATGGACCTTGATGACTGCAGATATTTATAGTGCAAAGTGGCTGGCTTGTAATCAGGTTTTTCTGCTGTGTTCATGCAGTTTTCAGGCACTTATGAGCTCAGTCTCCAGCCAAACTGTTTTTTTGGGTTTGGTGCTGTTCTCAATGATAGCCTCACACAATAGAATTAACTTTGGTTAGGCCTTGTGTCGGTTTTGCAGGGCCTGGTTTTTGGTAGCGGGGGGGCCACAGAGGTGGCTTCTGTGAGAAGCTGCTAGAAGCTTCCACCATGTCCAGCAGAACCAATCCCTGATGGCTCTGATGATGGACGTGCCACTGGCCAAGGCTGGGCCAATTAGAGATGATAGTAACGCCTCTGTGATAACATATTTAAGAAGAAATCACAACAAAGTTGGGGCACACAGTTGTAAATTTCCAGCCAGAGAAGAGTAGGAGTAAGAACATGTGAGAGAAACAACAATGGAGGCACCAAGGTCAGTGCAGAAGGAGGGGGAGGAGGCGCTCCAGGCGCTGGAGCTGAGATGTCCCTGCAGCCTGTAGTGAGGACCATGGTGAAGCAGGTTGTCCCCCTGCAGCCCATGGAGGTCCATGGGGGATGCAGAGATCCACTTGCAGCCTGTGGGGGAGGTGCCCACGCTGGAGCTGGTGGATACCAGGATGCTGTGATCCACAGGAAGTCCCATGGAGAGAGAGGCCTTGCTTCCAGGCTGGAGCAGCTTGTCCTTGGCGGACTGCACCCCGTGGCAGCGTGACCTACGCCGCAGCACTTTTGGGAGGACTGTCTGCCCGTGGGATGGACTCACGCTGCAGCAGTTTTGGGAGTGCTGCTGCTCGCGAGCTTGGACCCATGCTGGGGAAGTTCGCGGAGAACTGTCTCCCGTGGCAGGGACCCCACGGTGCTGCAGGGGAACAATTCCTCTCCCTGAGCAGCAGAAAGAAAATCATGGGTGATGAATTGACCAAAACCCCCACCGTCTCCCTGCACCATCAATGGGAAGGAGAGAGGGGTTGGAGGGAGACAAGGGTGTCTTTAAGGGCTTATTTTTTTACTTCTCATTCTCCTGCTCTGATCTTGTTAGTAATAAATTCACCTTATATCATTAAGTTGAGCCTCTTTTGCCCTTGAAGTGTTTTCTCCCAGTCCTTATCTCAACTCATTAACCCTTTGTTAAATAGTTCAAAGAAGAGGAGAGCATCTGACACATCTGTGGAAAGGTTACTGGACATGCTGGTCTTTTGAGATCTATAGGATTTTCTAAAAAGAAAACAGCTCTATTAATTATTTCTGCTGTCAGATAAAAAGGACGTTTACATGACAATATGTTGCTGCAGTTTTAGATAAAGGCAAGGACATACAGGTGATGTAATTGCCAGTACCAAGTGGGAGCTTCCTACAGGCTACTTTGTTACAATTAGCTAAGTTTATCCTGCAGTCAAGGACTATTTACAGCACAACACATGCCTGAATGCTAAGCTTTACATGCAGTATAGCACAATATAGTACAGGGTTGGGTCTACTCAGGTTAACTGTTATGTGGATCACTAACTCATCAATGTTCAATGGTCGTTGTGTCAGGTTCACTATAGCTTGTGAGGGTTTAAATCTCTTTAGGAAAGCCACCATCACTGTTCCCCAATATATCTTGTTGATTCATGCCTGACTGTTCTGTTAACTAGAATAGTTTCTGCTAACTTGCCTGATATAAACATCAGACTTTTAGGTCCATGACTTCCTGAATTTCTTGGGTCAGGCTGTCAGTATCCTGGGGCTCCCTTGTGAGGTTCCTGGATGATCAGCAGTGTGACAGAGCTTTTCTGGCCATGTTAACCAGATATGCATGGATAATATAGATTTAACTGGAGGTGTGCTGGAAAGAAAAACATATAGGTGGAGGGAGCAGCAGCCACATAGGCTTTTCCCCCTTTTCCTTTCCTTGTAGAACTTTAGATCTATTGGTTGCAATGAATAGCATGAGTGAAAAGAAATGGTGTGTTTGAAGGGACATAGGCCAGGGACCAAAAGATGTTTAGAGATAAGAGATGATCTAGTGACTGAGAATCACAAAATCATTGAGGTTGGAAAAGACCTCCAAGATCGAGTCCAACTTTTGACCGATCACCACCAAAGAAGAAGAGTACACAGAAGAGAAGGGAAGGGAAGAGCACACAGGTCTCTGCTGTCAGGGTCTTGGCTAGGTTGCGATTGGTTGAGATGTGTTTAAATTTTCCATGTTGATAGTGGAGATATTAGGAGCATTTTTTAACCACCTTGTTTCAGATTCAATAACAAGAGAAGCAGCAATATAAAACCAGAGCAATCAGGTTACATTAAATATCAAATAAAATAGTTTGCTTTGGCAGAGCTGAATCAACAACAGAATGAATCTGTGCTGATAAAAAAAATTATCCCCAGTTGTACTGGTATTTTGATCTTGCAGAGAAAACTTAATCCACAGTAATGAATTCATTTGTTTATGCATATAATTGTCTCCTATATGTGAGTGAACATGGGCTTCAGAGGTACCCAAGGGTACTGAGGGAGCTGGTGGGAGAACTTGCCTAGCCACTTTCAATCAGTTATCAGCAGTCCTGGTCAACTGGGGAGGTCCCACTTTACTGGAAGTTAACAAATGTAATACCCATCTGCAAGAAGGGACAGGAGGATCCAGGGAGCTACAGGCCTGTCAGCCTGACCTCGGTGCCAGTAGGAGGTCATGGAGCAGGTCATCCTGAGTGCCACCATGCAGCACGTACAGAACAACCAAGGGATTAGGCCCAGCCAGCATGGATTTAGGAAAGGCAGGTCCTGCTTGACTAACCTGATCTCCTTTTATGACAAGGTCACTTGTTTAGTGTATGAGGGAAAGGTTGTGGATGTTGTCTAATTGGACTTTAGTGGAAGCAGGAAAAGGTAGTCTGGGAGGAATAGAGAGAGATTCTCCAAGCAGCCAGGGATCTGGTTAGGAAAGCCAAAGCACTGGCAGAAGTAAATCTGGCCAAGGACATCAAAGGTAACAAAAAAAGCTTCTATAGCTACGTTGGTGATAAAAGAAAGGCTAGGGAAAATGTGGGTCCTCTCAGGAAGGATACCCTGGACATGGAGAAAGCTGAGGTACTCAATGACTTTTTTGCTTCAGTCTTCACAGGCAAGTGTTACAGCCACACATCCCAAGTTGCAGAAGGTGAAGGCAGAGATTGGGAGAATTAAGAACTGCCTGATGTAGAAGACTGGGTTTGAGACCATTTAAGGAACCTGAAGGTTCATAAGTTCATGGGACCTGATGAAATACATTATTGGGTCCTGAGGGAACTGGTGGAGGAAGTGGCTAAGCCACTATCCATCATATTTGAGAAGTCATGGCAGTCCAGTAAAGTTCCCACTGCCTGGAAAAAGGGAAACATAACCCCCATTTTTAAAAAGGGAAATAAGGAAGACCCAGGGAACTACAGGCCAGTCAGTCTCACCTCAGTGCCTGGCAAGATCATGGAGCAGATCCTCCTGGAAACTATGCTAAGGCACATGGAAAATAAGGAGGTGATTTGTGACAGACAACATGGCTTCACTAAAGGCAAATTGTGCCTGAAAAATATGGTAGCCTTCTACGATGAAGTTACAGCAGTGGTAGATGAGGGAAAAGCAACAGACGTCATCTACCTGAACTTGTGCAATACATTTGACAGGGTCCCACACAACATTCTTGTCTCTGAACTGGAGAGATGTGGATTTCACAGATGGACCACATGGTGGATAAGGAATTGGCTGGATGGTCGCACTCAAAGAGCTGTGGTCAATGGCTCAATGTCCAAGTGGAGACCAGTGACGAGTGGTGTTCCTTCCATATTGGGACTGGTGCATTTTAACATCTTTGTTGGTGATGTGGACAGTGGGATCGAGTGAACCCTGAGCAAGTTTGTTGATGACACCAAGCTGTGTGATTGCAGTCGACAGGCTGGAGGGAAGGGATGCCATCCAAAGGGGCCTTTACAGGCTTGAGAGGTGGGTCTGTGCAAGTCTCATGAAGTTCAACAAGGCCAAGCAACAAGGTCCTGCACCTGGGTTGGGGCAATCCCAAGCGCAAGTACAGGCTGGGCAGAGAATGAATTCAGAGTAGCCCTGGGGAGAAGGACTTGGGGCTGTTCATTGCTGCTGTGCTGCAGCCTGGGTTATCAAAAGAGCAGTCTGCCACGTAGCAACATTCCCTAGATGTCACTCACTTTACGTTTCTCCTCCGTCATAGAACCTTAAGCTTTGTAACAGGTTAGCTTGATTTGAAATTCCCTCTAACTATATTGTGATTAGTCCGTTTAAATTTGTTCCTCCTCTGAGATGTTTCATTGGTTTTCTCTCATGTATCTCTACTCTGATTGGCTAAGCTCTGTTATCCCTACCCCTTAAAGCGGCAGAGACAGAGYGAAAAGCGGCCTCTCTGCTAACTTCCCTTCAAGCTTTGTTCGCCCTGCCTCGTCGGCAGAGAAAATAAAACTTGGAACATAGTTGCAGAAGTCCAGTTCTTTCATCCTCTTGCCTTTGCTGCTGCCTTAACGAATCTGCCTGTTGTGAAAGTTGTCAGACTGCTTCTGTGGACTGAGAACCCAGGAAGCCGCAAGTCTGGCCCGACTCAGGCAAGGGCAGGAAAAGTGGCATTTGGCACCCAACGTTCGGCAGTCTGCAAGAAGCGACTCCTCTGGAAGCCATGTCAGCCGCCCGCGCTGAACTCATCGCTTTTTGCGTGGTGAATAAAGCGTGAGAAGAACCGAAGGAACTCCTCACCGGACCCGAAGAGGAATCGGTTCACACAGTGAGGGACCAAACAAAGGTTTTCTTTTTCTTGTAGCCAGTACTTTCTTTGCCCTCTGGCCGGTTTAAAAAGGTAATGTAACTCTCTTTTCTCCTTTATATTTTATTTAAGAGAGTACTCTGGCTGCTAAGACCTTTTTTCTTTTGTTTTTTACGTTTTTCCTTTGGTCAGGAAGGGACCGAGTCACAGACACACTTTAGGCATGGGGTCCAGTGTCTGTGGCTCTGAAAGAGACCCATCCCCATTCCCTAACACCCTTCCTATTTTGAGGAGAGAGACAGACATATGCTGTACATGCACACAAGAGAGCTACCAGCCTCTTAACTCTCCTTCTCAAAAACACCCTAAACACGGCAGAGCTCACAAACCTGCTGTGGAGTCTTCTCCAGAAACTTTTTCCCCCCCCCTCTGTCCAGGAATCCCTTCCTGAATCATGCCGCGGGAACTCCGGCCGCGTTTCTATTGTTCAACAGCAACGGACACACGCTCTCCCTCCACATTCCTTCCCCACCCCCCACCCCCTCCGTACAGTCACTGCATCCCAACCTCTGACATTCCCCGCATTCCAATTCCCCTCGCCATGGCAACCGCCCGGCGCCTCACTGCACCCGGAGGCGGCAGCGGGAAGGGAGAAGGGGGCCCCCCGCCCCGCGCCCACACACAAAGACCCGCCCACCCCGGGAGTGCGAGACATCCGCCGATCTCCGCGGCGGAACAGTTCAGCTGTTCGGCGGCCCCTGCTCAGGGCAAACAAACCGCCGACCAGCCCCCGCACATGCCCTGGCCGGCCCGCAGCGGTCCCGCCGCCTCCCCACATCCGTACGCGGCACAGCAAGGCGAGACTACAACTCCCATCATGCCTTTCTTTCCCCTTCCTTTCCTACCCCGGAAGACACTGTCCTCCAACCAGAACTACACCTCCCACAATTCCTTTCTTTCCACTTCCAGTTCCTATTTCCTGACCTACCGTTTCTATTTTAAAAACAAAACAAAAAACAAAACAAAACAAAAACATATATAAAAACAACGGGGGAGCCTCACCCCCAAACGAGTGCTAAAGTAGCTCCTTTTCCTGCTCCTATGTCCTAAGATTAGGTGAGGGAAAGCCCTATCTTAAAGAAAAAAATTTTAAAAGCCTCCCTATCAAGCCTATTGAAGCACGAGCATTAAAAGGAACTATACAAAGCACCTTTTAAGCCAAGGGTTATTTCTAAAACCCCGGGACCAAGTGCAGGCTATCCCCGAAGCAGCTTTAAATACAATACCTGTCTCTAACCCCAAATCGAAGTTTGTTTCTGCAGAGCAACACCTCAACACCTCGGCTCTGCGGACGGACAGAAATAACAACTCTTCTTGTCCTTTGACACTGACTCTCACTGGACTGGACAACAGCTGCAGGTGACCTGACACACACAACATACACCTGCAAAATGAGTCGTCAGACCGTCCAGAAAGGAAGTCAAAGTGGTAACTTGGAAGCAGCAGAAGAAACAGAAACTACGCTAACTGTTATGTTGTTTTTTCCCCTTGTCTGTACCCAATTTCATCTGTGTTATTTTAGACATAGTTCAATTTCCATCCATCCCTGCCTGCTCAGCATCCCTGACAACAGGTGTTGGATTGTCCCACAGCCAAGGGCAAACGTCTAGACACTGCTAGCTAAATCTATGAGGATCTGCCTCAGCAACTTGAATCCAGACACCTTCCTATGTTAATGTCTTTTTATTCCCAGAACAAATTAGCCAGAGAACATCAAACCCACCTTTTAGCATTGTAAGATTCACTTCTACTCCCTATTGTATACAGTTTATGTTCACTCCTAAGCA